>JAOBYJ020130961.1:0-17959 GCA_025403565.2 Palythoa heliodiscus | reverse complement strand
AATAACAATCAAAAGCTAGTTTAAAGCTGCAAAAATAAGTATCCTGTAACAAGCCAGATAACACTATGTAAACACTCAACTGGCAGATATAGGCATTGCGAAAAACAAGAGTAAATACGTTCCATCAATCACACTTCCATCAACAGGAAGGAAAATTCGTGCCAAGTACAGTAAATAAGTGATCTTCCTGTAAGACTTGGGTTTTAACATTTGAGACATTCATTTCATACCGCTTCTTGATTGGGCAGGGAGAACTCTCGTGACCTGCAGTTCTAGTAGGGGTCTTCTTTTTGTCCGAAAAAAATATTACACAATACGATTCTTCTGCTCCTTTTTTAAAGCTTGATGCTGAGGGTGAGTTTTAAATGCTCTTTGGGAATGTATTTTCACATTGTACTAGAAGTGAACCTAAAATTTTAAAAGCAATCACAACACTCGTTATGGTGTATTTCATGGTGTATTGCCATGTTTCGGCACCAGATTCAGCCTCAAAACCAATGAAGCCCTCCAAATAAAGTGGTTTACACCTTTGCTGAATCAACAATTATACCACACCAATTTAAACCTCTTTCATTAATCTTTTGTTATCCCTGTTCATTGTATTAGCTGTTCTATTGTTCACCATTGTTTGTCTCTATGATCAGTATGTACTTATTATTCTGTTGTACGATATCTGTATTTAACTATTCTTAGATTAGTACTCACTAGCATTCTGACGTATGCCATGACAGTAGATGCTGCCGAATCATGTCAATATACCCGGCACGAAATACACCGTGAAGAGTCGTAATTGCTTTAAAAGTTGTTTCACATTTTATGCTATTTATTTTAGACCTTTTGCTATCAGTTTTTTAGTTAAATTAAGCTGTGTGTTTGGAATTGACGGGTTATTCAGCATTTCTACACAATCAATTCCAGGATCAAAGAGGTTGGGGGCGCGAGATAAGCACTACGACTCCGTAATTCTAACTAATCTTGTGGCAAGTATCTGTACGAGGCGTCTGGTTTTATTGTGAGCGAGGGCACTGCGATTTCGCCGGCGTTGCTGCTAGAGACTTTTTCAAGGTATCTAAAAAGTTCCCTAATTTCATTTTGGACTGAAATAATATTTTAAGCCCGTACAAAAAACCATTGGGTATTGAACGCCTCGGAGTATTCTTAGAATTCAAACCATTTAAGACGTTTTTAAAAAGACTTTTCACGATTTTGTCAACATTGTTAGGAGAAAAGTTCAAAGCAGTCAATACATATGTCAACAAACAAATACGTTAAAATTTGAGCAAGGGATACAATAGACGAGGTTACTTATATTTTCCTCTTACATGCTTGTGTATACACGTAAAATGCAAGTCTGAGAGTGGCATATTCCACTGTATCCTACGGAACAACATCAAATAACCGATTGTTATCAAATGCCTTTGTAGTACAAAGTTACCAAACTATGGTCACTTGTCAGCACTGAATAGCAAAACACATGTCTTTAAGAAGGACTTAAAGGTGACCAGAGAAGTTGACTAATTTAAGGTCCGGAGGAAAGATGTCCTTTGACCTGTATGTTTTCATCCGGCAGGCGAAGAGAGATATCAACAAACTAGTCCTGTTTTTTGTTGTGTCGACAACGCTGTAAGTCTAAATCTAAGTCTAAGCTGCTATGGAGTTAATTTTGACTCAGTTCAAGAAAATATGCAGGTTTTATTTACTATGTACGTGTATCATGTGGAATTAACTTTTAAAGAGATTTTTTTACTTTGTCTTTGATTTCTTACTTAATAATTGGGAAAACATATATGATAAGAATTTCAAGTGTGCATAGCACATAATTAACTCAAATAATTAGAATCACGACGAGAAAATATTCTAAAGTAAAAAGAGAATAACACTTTTTGTACGCCAACGAAACGATTCACACGATCTTTTCTAAAGATTATACAAATCCCCAAATAAAATATGGTGGTATTTAAACCATAGCGTCACTCATAATTGCCCTTTGTCATTGTCAATTAAAGTAATGCTTAGATTTTAAAAACTTAAAGAAGTTAGAAATTAGTTCACGTTCGAATTCCTTTTGTGGACTTTGCCTTTCATTTCTTAAAAGACTTAAATTCAATTTGATGCTTTCTAGTATTTTTTCAGTTATGCAATAAAACGTTTGACGTTTATTAGGTAATTTTTATGTAGCAACGTAAGAGCTATATCTTCCGCAGAAATCGGCCATAAAACCTTTTTTCATGGTTCATAGTTCATAAGAATTTGTTTCAGTATCGTAATAGACGATTTCCGGTTGAAAATTGCATTGATATAATCGGTCCTCTGTACGCACCGCTGATATCTAGACTTCAGCAAAAGCCAGTCTGTCTGACCTCTAACACTGAAACTAAACCGCTTTAACAACTTTTCCCCCTAAAATATTTCATTCTTAATGAAGCTCAACCAATATCTTTTCTGTACAAACTATCTTGTGCCCGAAAATAAATGATCAAATAAACAGTGAACGGAAAATCAAATTTCAAATAATAAAGGTATAGATTACTATCCTAAATGGGCCCGAGATATCTTAACAAATCAGTCAATTATTAAATAATGGAGGTCGGCAATCGAGATTCTCTTCAAATGATAAAAAAATTATCGGTAACGGAAATTGCAGTTTCTTTTAGAAATACATTTATGTAAAAATTAAACTAAATGTGAAGAATCTGGGAAGCTGATAACCTCTTTAAAAATTCATTTTCCAAACAGGTAACACTTCAGTTTTGAAACTCAAAACACTGATCAAAAATTGAGACCGCCAGAAACTCGCTAAGACAAGTTTCAGAGGGTACTACGTTGAGATAGCTACAAGAAAAACAAATACAGCGGAAAAATGCCACTATACTTGTTTTGCATTCTCTCTTAGCACCATCCACACTGTGTTTAAAGCCAGATACTTTCTGCAATATTAGATTTGTTCTAAAATTTTGACTAAAACCTGGAATTAAGCAAAACCTTTTGGTGTTGAGTTCCAGCTCGTCGCCTTTCGTTCCACTGACCGTGTATTGATTTTGTTTCCCAAATGTCTTGTCTTCCGATGTATGGAAAAACATTTTGCAAACCATTTCATTTGTGCAGCGAACAACACGCGCAGATCCAAATCAATGGCTCCCGAAGTACGCGGTCTATGCGTCACTTCGGCTTTCCTCGTTTCTCATTTGTGGCGTCTGCAAGTCGGACAGATGACATCAAGAGAAAGACTATGTTTTCCTAGCTTGCCTTTGCAAATGTTTTTCACTTTGAACGATGACTGCCATTCCACACAATTTTCATTGTATTAAATAACGTGACTCGACTGAGGTTTGCCGGTAAGCGATTACAGACCTAAACTGCGATCAATTCAATTTGCGTCGGCTTGATTGAAGTACACACAGTACAGTACGCATGACAATGGCATGTTAGAGCCAAGAGAGATATTGCTGTTGTCAAGAACTGCAAAACAGCGTCGGCCAGATGATATATAAACTGCACTGACAAATAAAATTGATATTAGAGTCCAAACGGTTAATGCTGACCGATTTTGTGCTCGAACTCAGTTTTAATTGCAAATGAACAAATTATTTGCTGAGAAACTGGTTTCATTGACGGAGCGCAGACGTCATAATCCTAAAATGAACTGTTGTCATCACACGACCACACATGCTTCAAAAGAACGTACATGAAGTGTGTTTTTACAGTTCTACTTCTAAACCTATCTATAATTTCCTAAACTTTATGACTATGACAAGTCTCGGTTACGAACAAAGCCATTTTGTTACATCCGCAGCACTTTTGTTAGCTGAGCGCCATATCGTGACAAGGCCTGCAGTGCTTTTGCCTAACGTTTCACGTGTGTGATAATGATGATGATGGACTGAACCGTTGGCTAAAAAGCCCAATTTACGGGCAACAATGGCGTTCAGAGTCCGGACAAAATAAGATGTAGGTTGCTTTTTTAAGTTGCCAAAACAGTTTCACCTAACGTCACAACGGTCGTGTTGGAGCCGGCCCTTGAACAAGAGAGTTTTGATGATTTCTGTTGTTTAGGGTACCAACGTGGCCGTTTGGTCTCTTCCGTTTGGCCGTAGGGAGTGCGTGAAAAGCAAGAATATGACCGTGATCGGAGAATAGAAGATGCCATGGAATGAAGATGAGCAGCGCTTGCGTGGCTGCTCTACACAAGGCAGGCAAATAAACGTTTGTGCGATTTGTGCGTGTTTCTAGCTCAGCCTGCGAACAGGCTCGGGGGAGGACTCCCATCGGAAATGGACGGAAATACTCATCGGAAATGAACGGGGCTGCTCATCGGAAATGGACGGAAATACTCATCGGAAATGGACGGGGATGCTCATCGGAAACGGACGGGGATGCTCATCGGAAACGGACGGGGATGCTCATCGGAAATGGACGGGGATGTTCATCGGAAACCGACGGGGATGCTCATTGGAAATGGACGAGGATGCTCATCGGAAACGGACGGGGATGCTCATCGGAAATTTCTAAAATGATCAGTAAAAGATACCCGCTTTTCATCTAAGATGGCGTGGTAATACATAATTTTCTGCCCTAAAATGTACCAGATCACTAATTTTAACTCCTAATTAAATGGTACGACGAGTATCCTCGCGCTATTCATGATACAGAAGTATCACTTCCCCTCCCCTCCTTGTCTTCCCCTCCCCCCGGGGGCAATGAGCTCCATGAGTCGCATTAGAGCTTAGTCGCAGGCTAGCTAGCTCTCATAAGTTACATTCTTTACGTGAAAGTAAAGGAAGAATGGAAGCTTCTTTTCTGCATTAGCCAGTTATCTTTATTAAACAATCTAAAAAACATTCCAGTGAGATAAAAGAGTATTATCAAAAAATATGTGCGAACGTTTGTTCGCCCGTTCACAAACTCACGAAGGGTATCTGCTTTTGTTGGTCGGTCTAGCGAGGCAGCTCACTTGTATCAGCCAGAGCACTTGATTTAACTGTGTTCCTGTTTTCTGTGAACATACGTATAAGTATCTATGTTTGCGTTTGTGTTGCAGGTAATCTGGTTTAGCAGCCGGTCCTGCATACGTCATGCTCATCTTATTTTCCATCCCAGAAGGCGAATCGCGCGGACATGCCAACTCTAGGCGTACCGCCATTTTGTTTGATATGACAATTCTCGATAGAGCTCTCGTTGGGTTTTTTGTGCAAATGGCTCGGTTTTCTATTCGAGGTTATTATTTGTCATATCACTAGGTCTCGATGTTCGTAGGTTGCATTTTCTCTTCGTAGAAGTAGATAGATTGTTTAGGAAGTTACTGCACTTCGGGAAATTGTAAATCTGTTAAATTATGATGAATATGATAAGTTTCCAAACTGTTTAGGTATCATTTATTTCCAAATGGACGATTGAGTATCTTCAACACATAAACGACAATTTTTAGTATGATTCATATGTATCCTATGTATACATACCATTATCTAGTTTACTGAAACACTGACGAAGGCAGAAGACCATGCCGCAACATGTCTTTGCAGACACTAAAAATTGTCGTATATGTTTTGAAGGCATCATTTATCGCTATTTTTCTTGAATGCGTTATTATATTCAAATGAATCCCAAGTTTGTCTATTAAAAATGATTGTGCGTTGTTGAGTTCCCAGCCTACCAATGGGACATTTACAAAGTGATTTGGGATGGATAACGTGCTACGCCGTTGGTCGAGTGTTGGACTCAGATCACCCGGTCTCTGTAATTCAGTGTAATTCAATGCTACTGTATGTACATCTGTGTCTATAAAGTGTGCGTGCTAAACATTCTTAACACTTGCCTGTAGTCGTGAATAGTGGAGGCTCTGTTCGAAGAAGAATCGATCATGGCCATCGCGTGACTCAGCTCACTCCTCATGTCTGCCACGGAATCGATATTGCCCTCGTCAAGTTGTTTCATGATATTACGCAACCTACAAAAAACGATTTGCTTAGTCAACAATTATACTATCCTTAACTGCTGTGCACCAGGAGTGGTGTAGCTGATTTGGTTACAGCCAAGCAACATTACACAACTAAGTTTAGGATTACACAACTTTACAATCAAATATCTTTAAATTTGAAAGTCGATAGACCTTATTTATAAATGGCGGCGATTTTAGTATTTTTTGGGTTACATTCAAATTAGCCTTACAAGCCTCGTTCTTCAAAAAAATATGTTACACGAACCAGGCTAGTCAGCCGGCTATTTCATGGGTAGACAAAAAAGAAAAATTGCCGCTATTTACAAATAAGGTCAACAAGTAAAAACAGTGTGCGTTGTAAAGTACCTTTGTTCGGAGAAGTCAAAATGCTCAATAGCGTCTCATTCTTAGTTAACCGGTAACAGCCGGGTAAAAACCTTTTTCATTGATTAGATAAATGTTGTTGAGTTAAATGTGTTTTAGAAGACACAGCTTTGATGAATTAAAGTTATCAAACTCTGGCCATGCACCGTGACGGGAAAAGACTGGTTGTGAGAATTGGCGCTGCACTCGGTGCGTTGATCGCAAAAATTGATACATTTGGGTTTAGAAATATCCCCTCAGTGTCTGAACATAAGACGGTCCAGATTGGATCTCAACCGGATGTGTAATAAGGAAAGGACTGAAGTTGCTTTTACTCAGCTGAACGCCTTTCATAGCGGTTTTATAGTAATACAGGGGATTAGACATGTCAAAAACCGCTGGATTTTACATTCTTTCACCACTATAACTGCTTCCGCTTTTTCGCACAAAAACGAAACCTCTATTTTTACAGTGAAACAATAACTGTTGTTTTTGAACGCTCTCGCAAAAATAGTTTTAACCATTCACCGATCATCAAAATCTAAAATAACCGGTGAGAACCGAGGAAAAAAATTGCCGGGCAATTTTCATGTTACCGCCGGCAGCAGTTAAGCTACATGGTGGGGGACCTCAGCAATGACTTCTCGAAGATATTAAGCTACCAAACACGTTTTTCATCAAAATGTAATTTATTTTTTTAGTTGATGTAGCAGCTCAGAAATTGCTCACTAGCCAATACATTTTATTTCATTTGAATCGTCACGTAATGCCCAAGATAAGAATAGACTCGTTAAAAAACAGTTAAAACTACTAAACCAGAATCGAATGATCTTCTACTAAAGCTTGATACTTGCTTAAACTTAAAAAAAAAACTTATAATTACACAATTACCCTATGAGACCGACCACGTACGACATGTTGCCACAACTTCATCCATCAGGCAATCACAAAATTACCCTGTGAGACCGACCACGTACGACATGTTGCCACAACTTCATCCATCAGGCAATCACACAATTACCCTGTGAGACCGACCACGTACGACATGTTGCCACAACTTCATCCATCAGGTAATCACACAATTACCCTGTGAGACCGACCACGTACGACATGCAAACGTTTTCTTCGGAGAAGTAAATTTGAACCTCGCATATCCTGAACCCCAGAAGCAGTTCCTTACAAAGAGTAGGCTGACTTGGAACAACTTTGCGGTACATAACAAGTTTAATACAATTTGTCATGACGTTATGATCAAATGATCTTCGCGGATGTAAACCAAAAACGCAATTTTAGTAACTGCGAAGAAAAAAAGCTGAAAAAAATTAAGGATCAATGGAATTCAGTCAAATTCGTGACCTCTGCGATACCAGATGCAGTGCTCTACTACTGAAAAATAAAGCCACAACTGTTAGGAGCAGGTTAATTTTAGTGGGTACATCTATTCCCCTTTATATATATAAAGTTGAACAATTATTGTGACGGATCCGAGTTTACTTATCAGCAAAAGACAAAAAGCAAAACAGATCATGTCCCGTAACAAACTAATCATAACCGCGTGATTTGAGAGCACGTTAGCAGACCTTCGCAGTGAAATGCCGGGGGAAAGCTGTTAAAGCATAAAGCGTCCCGAATTTGTAAATGAAACGCGTGTAACAATTTTTAAAAATATCCTTGTTGTAACGTCGAGTATATTAAGCAATGTTAACGATGACTGCATTGTAGTTAATCAGAATCTTCAAACACTTTACGGAAATTATATTTTTGTTGCCAGTGGACCAAATCCGCGAGAAACTCGATGAAGGGGAGCAATTCCGTGGGTGAACCAAAGCCACTGTTACACCAGACCAAATCCACTGTTACACCAGACCAAATCCACTGTTACACCAGACCAAATCCACTGTTACACCAGACCAAATCCTCTGTTACACCAGACCAAATCCACTGTTACGCCAGACCAAATCAACTGTTACACCAGACCAAATCCACTGTTACACCAGACCAAATCCACTGTTACACCAGACTAAATCCACTGTTACACCAGACCAAATCCACTGTTACACCAGATCAAATCCACTGTTAAACCAGACCAAATTCACTGTTACACCAGACCAAATCCACTGTTACACCAGACCAAATCCACTGTTACACCAGACCAAATCCACTGTTACGCCAGACCAAATCCACTGTTACACCAGACCAAATCCACTGTTACACCAGACCAAATCCACTGTTACACCAGACCAAATCCTCCGCATCGATTCGCACTGAAAATTTTTATCCCACATTAATTGAGATATTTTTATCATATTTGATTCCGGGGCTTTTCCCGAGGATTTCCGATTATCTACCATCTATAAATCAATTTTCATTAGCTAGCCACTCTCGGGAGATTGGGCAACACGCTTCAAATTTTCATTAATATCCTAAGAAAACTATTCTTTCAAAAAGGCGTCTAAAACAACTTCAAGCTTACTTGGACAAGGCAAGGGACGCGACGTGATCATTTTCAGTCAATCCACTTTTGATAGGTTGTTGTCCTTGAATACTCGAACGCGAAGAGGATAACTTTCTTCTCAGCTGCGGTGGAGAATTGTTAGCGCACGGCTTACCCGAGTCCGACACATTTGCGTTGCTGCTTGGCTCTGCCGATGAAGCGGTGGTCACTTGGATGTGGGGTTGCATGGTTTCTGCAACAGCAATTAATGTGACTTAATGTAGATGCATATTCACAAACGTTTGGATACACAGCAATAATAGAAGTGCTTGTAACAACAAAATAAAAAAGCAAAGTATCAGTAAAATAGACGGAGAAAGGAAAGCTATAATGAAAAAGAAAAGTAATGGAAGAACAATAAGCAAAGTAACAACACAATAAAGAGAAAAGCAGCAAAGTCTTGCCATTTTTCACCTGACGTAACAGCGGCCATGTTAGTGACCTTGAACAAAAGAATTTTGATGATTTCCTTTGTTTAGAACACCAACATGGCCGCTTCGTCTTTTGTCTTTGGTGTCTCTAGGGAGTGGGTGAAACCCAAGAGTTGTGATGATTTCTTTTGTTTAGGACACCAGCATGGCCGCCTCGTCTATTGTCTTTGGCGTCTCTAGGGAGTGGATGAGAAGTAAGATAGAAAAGTAGGAGAGTTGGTAATATATGAGTTCGGGTTCTAGTTGACCTCCAGCTGACCATAACCCCAACCCTTATTCTAAATGGTTACATTTGTTTTGGAACAACTCGAGGTCAACTCGAACTCATTAATTCCTTCGTTTCGAAAAATAAAATGTGCAAGCCCCTTGGCCTTGTATATTGTATGGCTTGGACCTAACCCAAAAGAACTTAATTTCTGGATTTTCATGCGTGCAAATTAAGTATGCCTCAGTACGAAATTATCCTAAAGTTCCTTACGTCCTGCCCAACAGTTCAAAATTCTAACATTCTTAAAAATTTCCCTTTCTAAATGTTCCCGAATTGTCCCTCGCGTTTTCCTAGTAGTACTTCATCAGTACTAACACAACGTTCACCCTGATTACTTTCGCGAATATCCATTGTTTAATCCGCTGACCAATAAAACGTCACCTCAGTATGTGAGACGCACATCTGTTTTGCAGAACTGAATCGATTATCCAATTAAACAGAAGTTATAAGACTTTGTACTGCTGCTTTTCCCTGCTTTAGTATAAAATTATTAAGTGATAATTCGGGAAAAAAATGAAAAAAATTGTAATTAGAACAACTTCTAGTTCACAGTTCATATATACTGTGACTGACCAGTTTCTTATCTGGTTTTATAGATAAATTGATAAACATACTAATTATAGTTAGATTGGTCAAATTATAACATTAAACAATTAATTTTATATGCTGCCGTTACTCATTTAAATCTTATTCGAACGTGACGGAACATGCGCAATACAAATTCCTCATTTTGCTGTTAAAGCGCGTCATTCTAATCTTCTGCTTAGGTCAAGTTTGAATTTATAATAAAAATTGCTTACCAAGTTAACGAATAAAAATCGATTGTTTGAAATTGCTCAAAATCTTTTCAGTACTATCAGATCCTATGATTTTTTTCTTAAAATTCTAAAGTTAACACCAAATACGTTTTGAATACATTCGTTTGGGCATAAACGTTTAACAAGAAATAAAAATACGACAAGTCGATCTCTAATATGTCGATCAGTACCATCTGAACTTATCATCTTCAGAAACTGATGCTTAAGTAATTTTAATTTATAGATGCTTTTAAATTTATTACTACTATTAAAATTTATTTTAGTTTTTCACGTAATTTTGCACGCATTTCAACTTGAATATTTTGTATAAAGTTGTAGATGAAGCACATTTACTATCAGTAAGCACAAATACAAGGCAGAACTTAGTCCATGCCGTGTACGTGTTCTGTAGAAATTGGTATGGAAGACAGATTATCATCTTTGTAAGTCATTCAATACTTGTTCAGAAAATCAAATATTCAACCACATCTCATGAAGCAAATACAAGAACGACAAAACATTTGGAAATCGGAGATTCCGCGATCCAAATAAATAAGTTGAATGTTACTCTGTCTTTTTATAGTAACCAGGCGATGCTACCCTCGCGTATTAAGTTGGTGTTCTCTTTTAGAAATGAACAAAAATTCAAAACAAAACTTTTCAGAGGTGCCTGATGTTTTTGACAGGCTAAAACTGATACTGACTTTTTGCCAGAAAGCACCATTATTCAGGTTACGATGATCTCGAAAAAGCTTAGTACTGCAGTAATGAGAATGTAATTTGAATGATTATTATTGATAACTAACGCGCATATTCCTAGCTAGTTTTGATGCAAATTGTTTTCAACTTCACGAAGTCACAATGAGAAAAAAGGTAACTCAACAACTGAGAAAGCCACAAAACATTCTCCGAACACCTGCTTGTATACCTCTCGCATAGATCCTATAGATAACATAAAACTGCGTAACAACTAAGAAAGATTGAAACTCTTGTAGTAAAAATATATCAGTTAATTTGTGACATTCAAATACCAACGAAATTATGAAAAATAAATCGCTTAAAATCATTTTATTCTGTTGCGTGTCTAGATCATAACTGAATTGATTCCGTGTCAGGTTGCATTTCATGAACATGTGTGAGTCATGCCGCAAGAACCACACGCAACGATTTTCCTTCAGTTTTACTGGTGTAACTTCTTTTAGATTCCAACAGAAATCAATGAAAGCGGCCCAAAGATTATTCATGAAAAAGTAATACAAACTTGATATCAAATAGGAACATTGATTCAAGATGTTTACACTTGAACCCTATTAGTATTAAGACTTTTTTTCGAACCCGTTTTGCATCAATTACTGGTTTTATGACTTCAAGCTATTGTTAGATCTTATAACTTTTAACTTTTCGCATAATTTAAATGTAGCAGGCTTCTGTTTTTGCACTTTTATACCCATTTTTAAACCTTTTTATTCGACCCATTATATCGTCTCTGTCTATGGTTTTGTACGCACACAATATGTGACTTTGTCTTTGGTATAAACACTTTCTTAATTCATTTTTAACTGGAAAAAAAGGGTCTCCTAAAAACGCTATGGCAAAGTTTTAAAAATTTT
This sequence comes from Palythoa heliodiscus, assembly GCA_025403565.2. Lineage (NCBI taxonomy): Eukaryota > Metazoa > Cnidaria > Anthozoa > Zoantharia > Sphenopidae > Palythoa > Palythoa heliodiscus. Next base: position 6,061 of record JAOBYJ020130961.1, on the reverse strand, counting down.
TAGGCCTGGAGGGCAAAAAAATATAAAAAAAAATTTAATATATTTGGCAATCATTATTACACAAAATGGAAGGATCTTTACACTATTTTTTGTAAGAGTAAATACCGAGGCTGAAATTGGCGAAATTTTAGGAATATTTTAAGAATAATTATGGGGCTATAAGAATTGAGATTTTATTAAGAATATAACCTTCTGTAGACAAAAAAATTAAAAACTATGTAAAGTTCTCTTAAGTCTAAATGGTAAACAGTCCAACCAAACAATCAAACACTGTACTATCTGTCCCTGACATGCATGTTTTATGCCAATGTTAATGACTTTTCTAGATCTGTTATCAACCGGAACATGTGAGAAATTTGTAAATTATTCTGTACACGAGATGTAAACTCCACTGCATATTTCGTAAATGTTTGTACACTTGCTACAAGGCGTTACTATAAGCATTTACGGTTATAAGAATCTATGGAACTAAGGATATTTTTAAGAATATTGTTATAAAACAAGTGTATTATAACTTTGGTCAAAACATTTAACAGCTGAATCCTAAGGGTAAACGAGAAACATTCCAGCTTGCGACAAGAAGTTTTAAATATATAGCAAAACTGTCGATAATGGTGGATTTCAAACGAAATAAGCTCTAAACACTTAATGATGTGACAGTTTTATATTTTATTTATTTATTTATTTATTTACTTCATTCAATTATACAAATCATCAAGAGAAAAATAAAAAAATAAAGCAGATGATTGATAAAAATTGATAACCAGTTTATAATTATGTCAAATAACTTCAGAGTAGGAACTAGTTCTTTGCCATTTTTTCTTAACATCGTGATCACATTTATACTCTCTAAAAGATCTACGTTGCCAAGTAAAAGTTTTCTCGTACAAAAGCTATTATTAAACTGATATCAAACTCTGGCCTTGCTGTACACGTTCGGGTGGTGTGCGAACATCACGAACTGAGATATTGACATGAGATTACGGAGTTAAGACGCTTTTGCTGACCCTGATATAAATGAAAACGACAGAGAAGTGCACGCACAAAATAAAAGGCTTTCTTTTAAGTGTTTGTTCTATGGTAACGCTTTCTGTTCCTTCTACTGGAGTGGGACGACCGAGAATTGAAAAAGAAACAAGCTCACTTTTCAGCTCTCTTTTCCCGTTAGTTTGGTGTTCGTTCAAGCTTCCTTTTTCTGCTCCAGAGCAAAGTGTGTTTCCAATTATATTCGTTTAGACTTAAAGGAACTCGGATCTATCTCTTAGCCATGATCGGCCAAAAAAAAGAAAGAAGAATATGTTTACAAATAGCATCTTGTTTTAAAAATAATCCAATTTTGATAGCTGACGTCACTGTTTACAATTATTTTAGTTTTTGTTCAAGTCAAAAGTGGAAAAGGACGAACAACTACGTATTTGTTGACCCGCTGACAAAAAATACAAAATTATAAATCCAAAAGGATTCGCCTTAACTTCGAATTAATTCTCTGAATAACGATTTGGATTCGTGGGATCGCATTCAGCAAAATGCATAACTTTGAAATAATTCTCACGTCCGTACAATAACTTTATATCCCCTTTAAAAGAAAAACATAAGTACTTCGTTTCCTGTCATTAAAATAACAATGTTTTTCTGTCTGATCGAATAAATGAATCCTTTCTCAAATCATGCTGAATAATCGTATCATCTTTTACGAAAATTAGTCTTGAATGATCCTGGCGCAAAAACACAAACTATTTTTGTAAACTTTGACCAAAAAAGCGCATCTCAAGCTGAAATTAGGTGAAGATGGGATCAAATTTCAGTGCTCATTCGATTCAAAGATTTGACTGCGAGCAGCCTCTTTCTTTTCCTCGTAAAAATCAGTAGCATTTAGATTTTAGAAGTTCGAGGCAACGGTTTCTGCAAGCGAAAACCGTTTTATAAAACTGCTGATCGGTTGCAACAGTCTCTAAACGGTTTCGCTTGCAGTACTGGCTACTCGACTAACTTCTAAATTCGACTAATTCCGAGGAAAAGAAAGAGACTGCTCACTGTCTATCTGTTTTCCTATAACTGCGGTCGACTAAAAACGAAATAACCTCTAGCATAAATTAAAGCCTAAGCATTATGTCAACAAATGTCAACTGCGAAAGTGCCAAAAATAAAATAAATCAAGACAAATGAACGTGTTAGATTTAACTCACCCAGCCTTTATTTTAAAATGGGCTTTTTCCGCCATAATATCTCCTTGGTAAACAAAGGTTCAAATTAAGCACAGTTTGCAATCTGCTTTATCTACCGAATTTTTATCGATTTTCTCAAGATATTCTTGGACCTACCAGTTTATGCAGTTTATAAAACCCTTGGGTCGTTAGTCATGCATGATATATAGCATTTAAAATTTCTAAGCAAAGACGCTCATTTTACTTCTATTGTTTTTTTTACACCTTCACTGCAATATAAATTCACTTTTAATTTTAATTTTAATTTTAATTTTAATTATAATTAGAAAACAAACCGGCTTTTACGTTATTCAACTGGACAAATCTCATATGTTATAGTGTTCCATAATAAATGAAGCTGTTAAAGCTGTGAAGCGGTAAATACTTTGTTTGCTACGAGTCATGTCAAACAATTGTTGAGTTTTTTAGCTTATACGTGACAAAAACATTGAAATTTTTACGTGTAGTTCCAAACGAATACAAACAGTCGCGTCAAAAATATGAATATGGAAATGTTTCTGTAAACTATATTTATCTCACTGTTCAAGGTGACAAAGTTGATCTATAAAGATAATTCAGAATATCTAAAAAAACAAATCTGTGTCGTTGGTTGTCTTAATCTCTGTTTTGTTACCAAAACCGCGAATGAACAGATTCAGTGGTATACAGCAATTAGTATCTGAGTCTGTTGTGAACTTATGCTGTAAGGACTTGGTCAGCTACAGCCAACTGAAAACACATCCAATAAATATTTTTGAATTTCGGCAAGTTATCTATTTTAATAAAACGGTTATTTCGATAGTTTTCGTTGGAGAAAAAAAGATTGGTCGAATAACACCCTTCGTTCAAACTTAAATCGAACACATTTGTCGTTACACTGTCTTATGACTGTTGTTCTCTTGTTAATAAAAAGATGCTTGGTTTGTGGATTCATGTCGCACGTTAGTACATCATCAAAAGTGAAATAATTAGCTTGTAATGGCCATTTTTAGGTTGACAAGCATCGTCCGTGTAAGCAGCGGCCTTACGCGAACACCTTTCTTTAACATGGACTTTGAACGAAAGGTCAACTATTATAACAGTTTTTGTCTTTTCAGCTGCCCTTTTTAATCATTTAACGAGCAGATTTCAACCTTTACACATTGAAGATGATGGTTTTCCGCGAGTGGAAACAAAACACCAACTAAACGTGAAAAAAACAGCGTATGACTGGGGCTGTCTATTCCGGATGACACTCTGGTAGCTGAAACAGGTGGTCTTTCGACACACGTTATTTGGATATATTATAAACAAAACGAAAAGCCGTCGGCCCTGTTTTCTTTATTTGAATCTTTAAATGCTAAAACTTTGTCATCTCGAAAACAAAGTGCGCGATGTACCATAAATTTAAATATCATAAGCACAGCTGAATACAAAATAAAAAGCTGGCCTGCATTTGAATACGTGCTTGCAAGCTACTTAGGCAATTAAATAAGAACTCCAGAGACTTTCTTCTCCATTTTAAATTATGTTTTTTTTCTTTCTTTCGCCGAGTTGAACTAATGTCTTACATAATCTAAACCCTTTTACTTTTAGCGATTCTAAAGCAATACGTTATGTTTCTGCCGTCAAAAATTTTGCATTACACCAGGTTTGAATTATTCTTTAAAGATATAATACACTTCCCTTGTTTTCTATAAACAAACCAACCACACAGTCGACAATATCTCCAATATCAATATATAGACGCTTTTCTAGAGCAGAAATACAGAAAAAGAGGAAGCTTGCACAGTTACCTGTGTTTTCGTCGTTCTCTTTAAGGTATTTGTTCGGCGTTGATTCATCTTCTTCGACAATAGACTTTTTTTTTACGCAGGCCGACCCCATGTGAAACACTCAAAGGGAGCTGATTTAACGACTCAAAAAGTTGACTCGAGACATCTTACTCAGCCATTGCTGTCAGCATATTCTCATCTGTGCAACGCAGAAAACGTAATGAAAAAACAATTGGATGCTGCCCATTGCATTTTCTTATTGATTTACTGTCAGTTTACAGGCGAACGCAAATCCATACTGCTTGCCAGCCACTGAAGATCGTTTTAATTCGTTAATAATTACGCAGCCCGAGGGAGGAATCCCAATCCCCACGGATTCGACCGTCAAATTATGTAAGCTGAGGTCATAATTACTGGCTTAAAATGGTAATTAAGTTGCTGTTATTTGCGGATTCGAAAAGAGAGACCACTCTATTTTTGCTCATCACTCGCAAACCCAACTCGGTTGGCCGCAGAAATATTGAAAACTTTGTTTGTTCCCTTTCGAAAAAGAATCCGTGTACCGGCGCTGCGTTTACATTCGCCTCTGCGTAGCAATAACCAGCAAATACTACTGCGTTCACAGATACAAGATAAAATTAGATATCAATCGCTCATTTGTTGTGGTCTGTTCCTCAGCTATCACTGTTCCAAGATATCAGTTTCGCAAAACTATGCTCAAACTCATTTTGTATATCAAGTAAACATTTCTACGACTTTTTCCTGTTTCGTCTTGAGGATAAAACCTCAACTTTCTTTGCCTGTCGGCTTTTAACTTTGCGGTTTGTCTTTGTATAATCTACAGTTAGTCTTTCTCGGACATAATAGGGAATATCATGCAGAAGCGAGCGAACATCTGTTTTCTTGGCCTGCTCCGTTTCAGTGAAAGTTCTATTTTTCAACTATATTCACAAACAACAACTATCAGACCACAGCTTCGTGTTCTACCATCTTTATTCAAAAGCCATCGAAATGATTCTTCGAACTAGGAAACAAGTTCGTTTTTCTCTTTTGTTTCATAAAACTGACAATTATTCCAAGACAGAACTGCTATATATAATTGGAATAAAAAAGTCTAATTGCCGGTGCTTTTTACCTGGTCCAGACAAATACTCTGACAAAATGCAAATAAAAGCTTTTGGTGATCTCTTAGGAAGAATTTAACATTTCTGTTCTTTTTCATATTTACGGCTTTGATATTTAACCGGCGTTTCCTTTATGCCAGATTAAAATTGAATCTTCTTGATATCGCTGTTGTTGTTCAAGTTACGAATATTGCTTTAGGAGCATGCGAAAGACTTTTTAATTTAGATAGAAAGTTAAAAATAGAAAACATGATACGTTTAAAGACTTTTTTTTACCTGCCTGAATGTATTGATAAAGCAGTTGCCGGTCACGGCGGAAGGTTGACGATTGTATTCCTTTACTAGCGTTGGGAGAGACTGCAAGAATTTTTGCCTGTGTGAACACTGAGGCGTTTAAACTACCAGATCAATAAGGAGTTACAATGCAAAAACACAACCAGGCATCAGAGTCGCAAAGTATTTTATGGCAAATTATTTTGGATATCCCAAAATTAACTTTATTTCTGGTGGCGGTATGACGTAACTGTAAAATGATTGAGAGAACTATTTTAAGCATTTATAATTCGAAAACACAACTATATGCAATAATTGAAAATCGGTTTTCGTACACTCTGCTGACATTACTCATAATATATAAGAAGAACAGGAAATACAAGAACAATAAGGAAGACTGATTAACAAAATTTGAGCTTTACATTATATGTCTATTTCAGTTTAGTTCATAAGTAATTAAAAAGTCAAATCCTTGACTAAAAAGATTACGTTATGTGATTCTTCATTAAAGTCACCCGTTTTTCAATAACAATAACAATAACAATACCAAAAACAATAACAGTAACAGTAACAGTAACAGTAACAGTAACAGTAGCAATAGCAGTAGCAATAGCAATAGCGATAGCAACAGCAATAGCAATAGCAATAGCAATAGCAACAGCAATAGCAATAGCAATAGCAATAGCAATAGCAATAGCAATAGCAA
>JAOBYJ020130753.1:0-10109 GCA_025403565.2 Palythoa heliodiscus | reverse complement strand
GCCTTTAGGGCTCCAAGATGAATCAACCTTGTGGCCTTTAGGGCTCCAAGATGAATCAACCTTACCGCCTTTAGGGCTCCAAGATGAATCAACCTTGCGGCCAGGGGAGAAATCTGGTTGCCTCTGGCTCCAAGCAGGATTCACTCAGGGCCTTAAGTCTTGTATTTTTTCCAAATTCATACTAAGATTTTAAAAAAGTCTTAATATGTGGTTGAAAACCTTTGTTTGTTTCTCATGGTCAAGTATGAATCACCACTTTTTTTCAAGTTTTTGTTTAGCAATCAAACAAAACCAAGACTTTCATGAGCAGACTAAATGATTATAATACAAGTGGAAGTGTTTTTTAAAAATGTGATAGATACAGTAACTTCTGAATATAAGTTTGAAGGAAAACTAGGTCTTTGATTTTCCCAAATTTGGGTCTTAAAAAGTTTTTTGAGTTGCTAGCTAGTAGCAGGAACCATGCCCAGTCTAACACTATTTTGACCCCTGTGATAGAGTTGCATCCCCCCCCTCCAAAAAAAAATAAAAAATTGATACACTCCCAATGACATATGTATAACATGTATTGTTTATGGTACTGTATGTCAAAATTAAGACATTTAATTTTAAATTAGCTGATAACAAAACAAGCAAAGGACTGGCAATGAATAATTAAATATAATTATAATTATCGATTAAATTGAAAAACGAAGCCGCCATCCGAAAGAGCAGCTAAACATTAGTAAGTTTACCAAATCTGAGAGTCATTGGTCTAAACGCAAAGGCATGTTACACTTTTAAAAATTGACTAAAATAAGAGAGGTTTGTATTGATTGGAGGAACAAGCATCCCTCCAATCCATACAAACTCTCTTATTTTAGAGAGCTTTTCGTTTAGCTGCTCTTTTGGATTGCGGCCTTAATTAACAACAACAAATCTTTATTTATCATTTATATATACAGGTATAAATATTCACTACCGCATTTAGCTTAAGCTATTCTAGGCAGGCAGTGAACTGTTTAATTTATAATTTACAAATTGATTTGAGATTCTACAGATTAATTTTTCGATTTAATCGATTTTAATTACTCATTCTCAGTCCTTTGCTCATTTTGTTATCAGCTAATAGTGTTGACAGTATAAAGTTGTTTTGTTTGTTCATCAGTTTGTGTCAATGATGAAGAATGTAATAGAAAAGGACAGGACATTTGGTCTAGTAAATGCAAGGTCAGCATTGATAAGTCGATAGTGAGTTATAGATTACTAAATATATATCTGCATTCACTCTGATACTATGCTTTCCCAGGGAATAATTATTTAAATTTTCCATATGTCAGTTAATTAGTATGAGATTCTCCACTATATAAATTAATGGCAGTGGATTGACAAGTATCATTAATATATAATCATAGTGTGCTGTATACATGTTGAACATTGTATTTTGCATGGCATTCTTTTACTGTAATTATTTTTGTAAAACTCAGCGATGTCACCATATAACTAACAGTCACGTAAAGACAGCGAATCGCTCAATGTTCAGAATATACAATTGTGAACAACACAGTTTGCAGTTAATAACTCATGATTTATTCAGCCATTCACTCCTACTTATACAGGTAGCTAACACAATTATAAATAGATGTGTCAAGGCGGTTCTATAGAAGTTACATAGTTGGCATCTTTGTATACCACATAGGAAATTAGCGTAGGCAACTAAGTAAACCTCATGTACATCTAGGAAATGACTTAGCTCTGCTAAAAGGTGCTATAATTAACTTATGTGAGTGTGATATCAGAGCATAATCTTAAGAATTTTATTATTATAAGTACACAGAACTTTTCATAATACAATTAATAATTATTACATATTTTTATTTTGGTCTATTTTTAGAAGACATTATCTGAACATTTACATGGTATTGAAGGTTAAATAACAAACTCGGTAATTTTTAATTTGTTTCCAGATACAATGGTAATCAGGGTCAACTGCTAGCGGCCATTGGTACAACAGCGGAGATATTTTCTATGAAGGAGGAAGTGGAAGGAGGAATCACCACCATGAGAATAAAGGCAATGGGCCGGCAAAGGTTCAGGATTGGAGAACTTCGAAGACAAGTTGATGGGTACAAATAATTATACCCGTTATAATTTTGTATATTAGGCAAGCCTAAAAGTGGAGTTCCTGATTCCATAACAACATTGAAAATCCCTTCCACCTCTCCCAGGGTTTTTACGGGTGGTTGTTCGGGTGAATACTATGTCATAACCCAATTTTCTCTGATAGATAGTTTACCAAATTTTCTTACTCATGGTGCTTTGCAAGAACTCCACTGTAAAGGCACGGTTTTTACCTCACACTTGTTGCATTCAATGTCAGGAGAATGCAATCATAATCTTGCGCGGGTGGTAAAAATCTTGATTTTGTGGTTAATCCATATCGACACCATCTTTGTTTTCTCCGGGGGCATCTGTGTGTGGGTTTTCAGCCAGTACCGCGTGTAAGCTTGCCATGAAATGGATTTTTGGGTCTTCTAAACATTAAAGGAGTAAGAACTAATGGTGAAAAAAATTAAAAAAATGTTTTTCCTTCTTTGGAAAAGATTTTTTTAGGAAGAAAAGAAAAACGATTGAATGCACTCAGCAAGAATTGAACTGGGAACATGCAGTTGTCAAGCATTGTGTCACATAACAAATAAGCGTCATCTCTTGCAAGCCATTCTTCTCAGCTTTTATGACAAATTTAATTGAGTAAACTAAAGCACTATTATTGTTTAACTTATTATTTAATAATTATAAATTTGGGTCAAGACCACGATGAGCAGAGCTCAGAAATATGTCAAAAGCATTTCTTTAATTCTAGTACTGTAAATTATGTGTAAACAGGGTGGTAAAGGTTTTCCTCGTGATCCATTATTGGTGTAAAAAACAAGACTTTGATTCATAATTTGGGACTGGCAAAAATGCAGTCATAAGCCATTGTTGCCCATGAGTTATAATTCTACCAAAATTTCTTATCATGATTCATTAGTGTTCAAAATAAGAGCCCAGTTTGTTATCTGGGACCACTCTTTACTCCCTTTGTAAAGTAGGAGTTTTTCTGTGAAACAATAATTTAGAACTCTACATGTATTCAAATGCCATATCAGAAACAGAATGATAAAATAAATTATAGTTTGTTCAAACATTTTTGTAAATAGGTGTTTATATAGCATGTTTTACTGCACTCCCAATTTGTTTTGTATAAATTAATAGTATCTCTCAAGGTCCCTTGAATAAGACCCATATTATTTATGTTAGCAAGCTCAATAAAATTTGTTAGCTTTATTGTATTAATTGATATTTTAGTTTATGTGAGGAGATATTCACTTGTTTATGAAAGTTTATTGCAATTAGCTCTTTCATTATTATTAATATTATGTAAACTATGTATCATAATTTTTTTCAACACTACATACAAGAATCTGAAAAATCTTAATAGACTGGTTATTAATTCAACTGACTTTCAGGCGACTAAATTAAGTTTGACTACCCTTATACATAAAATATTTTTTATTATAGTAATATAATGAAGATCTAAGAAAATTTAGTAAAACAAAAGGACAACTTAAAGAATTTCACTTTGCTATTGAAAATCCTAACTGGGCAAGATGAGCCTATGTTGCCCACTCACCAAGCGTGCCATACATAAGTCAGAGCTTGTTATTTGAGGCATGTAATCATTTTTGTTTACCATCGCTCATGTAAAATTGATCTGAGAAGGGAGATAAATTACTCAGCTACTCACTAAAAATCTTTCACCACATTGGAGAATACAGCAGAAGTTACTTTTTGTGATTCATGTTTTAGGATTAGTTTTTGCATTGCTTACCTTTTTTATTAGGATTGTGAGAAAGTCATATCACAAAGAAACTTTGTGATGTGCAGTCAGATTTTCCTGGTGTTTCTCAGTTGTTTACTCAATTAAAAATACTTTCCGCAATAGCTAAGGTGAGCTTTTTTTCACTCCCCAAGGATTTTTTAATGGCAAGCTCTGTTAAGTTTCTGTCATAAATTTGTAATAAGATAAGCAGGGCTTAAGAGCCATTCCCTCTCATCCTCTGGTGCCTAGGTGGCATGTGGGGTCCCCACCAGGGATCTCCATTTTCGCTGGTCCTTTGCCTGTTTCCTAGTTGTCTCTATGTCAATCTCACATCTTTCAGTTCTGCCTCCACACCATAGTATTTTGGGCCTGCCCCTCATATGCTTCACCTGTGGAGACCACCTTAGTGCCACTCTTGCCAGGCTGTTGTTCGGCATTCTCAGAACATGGTTCAGTCATCTATCTTATCCTTCTTCTCTTGACACACGCAGAAATTGATTCTATGTTACATCTCTTGAGTAGGATCTCGTTTCTGATTTTCTCTAGCCAGAAAATTCTCCTGATGCGCCAGGGACACTTTGTTTGGAATGTGTCTAGTTTCTTGCAGACTTCTTTCATCATCTTCCAACATTTCAATCCGTAAAGTAACACACTTAGAACGCTGCTTTTAAAAATTCTGATCTTGGTTTTCACACCGAGTTGTTTGAGTTGAGATCATGAAAATGAACATCAACAACTCAGAACCAGTCATCATCAATAACCAACAGATTGAGGAAGTAGAGGAGTTTACGTACCCTGGAAGTAAAGTCAGTACTGATGGAGATAGTGGCAAGGACATACAAGCAGGACTAGCCAAGGCAACCCAAGCCTTTGGCAGCCTGAGAGCCGCTCAGATGGTTTTAAATGTGATTTTTTAGATCTTTTGGTCTAAACAATGTATTTAAGCAATTTACAATTACTTTCCATCACTTGACGTTTCAATTATTTGCAAAACTGTCTTTAAACTTTCCTAAATTTCTTAATCATTTGATAACAACCAAATTTCTCAGTAAAGCAAATCACTGGATTATAAGATTACTTAATTTATGCTACGAATTTCTTTGTACTAATCAATAAGTCTCCTTTTCAAGAGATAATGTGGTTTAATCTTGTTACAGAGTATTGATGGCAGCATGTCACATTCTCCCAGAAGTCTCTCTTCCCTCTCACCCTGAGGGGTCCCTGTGGTCTTGCTATCAAGCCACAGGGTGTCACTCACATCCTCGAACAGATTGTGAATTCACTCCAGGTCATCCAGCAAGGAATTGGTTGCGGAAGTTACAATATAAAAAGGTATTATTCAGCTAAATTGATATGACAAACTACTGTATATGTAGTTCCAGTGTTTGACACATACAAAATATTATTTTCACCATAAAAAGTGCATCACCATAGCGGGATAGTTGTCATTTTTCTTCACACTCAGTCTGCTAAAATTAATGACATACAGTAACAGTGTTCTTCCCAGCATTTTACTAAGACCAAAGGGTGACTGCAATCTAAGTAACTAGTGCAGAGATGGGGGAAGGGGGGAATGGTTGGTCCAGGACCTAAGGGTCTTATCAAAACGACAGGATAGCCTGGAAACGAGTTTGGTGCCCTTGGAATAATTCAAGATAACGTCACTGGAGTGATCAATCAAACAAGCAAAGCAATAACTGGCCTGTTTATCAAAAATATACTCACTTGCAAATTTCAAAGTGCAGAAAAATAGGATTCAGAGCTAAAAAAGTACAGTGGAAGTTTTGAAAAAAATGGCTGATCTGCTTTCAAGAATATCTCATAAAGAAAGATTTGACAAGTAAACATTTGCAGCCCCAAAATTTAATGCCAGTTAGGATTAGTTCAAAGCCAAGCAGCAGGTTTCAAAGTCAAGTGGCTCCAATTTTTTCCATGTAAGACCAAGAGGCCCACTTGGTTCAGAGGCCCTACACTAAGTAATACTGACAGTAATTGACTGAAAATGTAATAAAGCTCTTACTGTGAATGTACATAATTTTATTAATGCATATATTCAAATACCTGTAGTCATTAGTTTGACAAAGTAATCAGTAACTTGCAGTGATCTGGCAAGCCAAAAGAATGCCAGGGGTCGCTAGTTTACATAAACTTTAATATTCATAAGGTTATGAAATACCAAATAAATATAAATGAAATTTTATAAGTTTTTAAATGTTCACACCACAACTAACTGTAGCAATCAATTGTTTCGAGCAGTCATTCAAAAATTTGGCAAAATATATATTGCATTCAAACAAAAAATTTTGTCATTTTAACTACAGTTTTTATTAGATCAATAAGTTTGAGGATCTGAAGATAACAGGGCACAGGAGAAAAATGACAAGGTGCTACGCTCTTTCATTCTGACCTAGTAACACTGTAATAAGTATAATTGTACTCTACTGTAGCTCTGGAACTGACAAGAAATGATTTGATCATAGGTCTACAGACCTAGGTACAAGTTTTTAAATATGCATTTAAATATTACAGTTTTGATGTATTTTATTCATGTCATTTTTGAAATTAGTCAATTATTTATTACATGTGAGGACCTTACTAGAATAATAATTGTTATTAATACTGACAGCTAAATGAAAAGTAAATCTCAGAGTACTTGGAGTAATGCCAAGGAACTCTACAACTAAGTATGGTGATGCTTGAAAATTTCATATATTTAGCTACTAAGTACACTTTTATATTTCATCCTACAGGTTTCAACCAGTGTCAGCAGATGGCCAGAGTGGGTCTATGAGATGTATAACCCAGTGAGTGCAAACAATCAGTTTCACATCTGCAACTTAGTTGAACTGCCTGCCAAATTTAAATGTACTTTGTAATTTTTAAAAGCAAAGAACAGTAATGGAGCCTTTGAAAATTTACATTTATAGTTGTCATAAATCAAACAATATTTTTCCATCTCATCATTGGTATAACTTGCTCAAAGCGAGGGAACTAATTTTCATAAATACAATTTTCAGGTATGTTGAGGTATTTTTTCAACCAGGAGTCACCCCTGAAAATTAATACAAAAACAAGAAATTTATTCATTTTGCCTGTTGAAATGTGCTGTCTTAACCAGTTGTTGTAAGTAAATTTTGTGAGCACTTAATTTTCTTTTACTAATTTCTTTTCAGTATTCCCTTGTCAAGTATGTAAAAAAGGAGTTGAAAAGTTGGAATGAGTCACTACGAGTGGACAACCTTCCCAAAGCACCATCAGGTGAGTTGCAGTGAATTACTGCGAGTGGGCAACTTTCCCAAAGTACCATCAGGTGAGTTAGAATGAGTCACTACAAGTGGGCAACCTTCCCAAAGCACCATCAGGTGTATTGCAGTGAGTCACTACAAATGGGAAACCTTCCTAAAGCACCATCAGGTGAGTTGGAGTGAGTCACTACAAATGGGAAACCTTCCTAAAGCACCATCAGATGAGTTGGAGTGAGTCACTACGAGTGGACAACCTTCCCAAAGCACCATCGGATGAGTTGGAGTGAGTCACTACGAGTGGACAACGTTCCCAATGCACCATCAGGTGAGTTGGAGTGAGTCGCTACAAATGGGCAACCTTCCCAAAGCACCATCAGGTGTATTGCAGTGAGTCACTACGAGTGGGCAACGTTCCCAAAGCGCCATCAGGTAGGTTCGAGTGGGTCACTACAAGTGGACAACCTTCCCAAAGCACTATTAGGTGAGTTGGAGTGAGTCACTACGACTGGATAACCTTCCCAAAGCACCATTAGGTGAGTTGGAGTGAGTCACTACGAATGAACAACCTTCCCAAAGTACCATCAGTTGAGTTGGAGTGACTCACTACGAATGGACAACCTTTCCCAAAGTACCATCAGATGAGTTGGACTGAGTCACTATGACTGGACAACGTTCCCAAAGCACCATCAGGTGAGTTGGAGTAAGTCACTACGAGTGAACAACCTTCTCAAAGCACATGAAGTAGTTTTCAAAGTGGTTGTCCATACAACTCTTATCGAAAACTACAGTGTGGAATGTGTGTTGGTGAGATTACAGGCAGTTGAACCCATTTGAGCTAGACGTTGGACCTAGAACTTAGTACAAATTTTGCAGGTGTTTTATCAAAAAACACGATATTGGGGTTGAATTATTTTGACGTGAAAATGGCGGACAGTTAAGCCTGGTTTCTATGCAATCGCTGATGTTGCAGCTATGGCTCTCATTGGAAAACATGTACTCAGCAACAGTTTTGGCTCTGGCTTCATCATACTACAATTTTAGCATGCAAACTTGGGGCGAAGTTGACTCCTGTTTAGAAAAGTAGAGGTGTTTGTGCTGGGTTGAATCGTGCAGGAGGTTCAACCACATTCATATAAACAGGCTTGTAATCTAGAAGCATTGATCACAAAATCTGGTTTCTGTTTCATACTTTCTGTTAGTTCTATTTTAATGTTATGTAGTAAAATGTCTGCCTTTCCGCGTTCAAATCCTGGCTCTGCCGAGCATTGAACATTTGCGTGACCTTCTTTCCACCAAAGTTAACTCAGCTTTTCATACTTTTAAGAGGGCCGTAAAAAGAGTACCAGCTTTTGCTGTGGGCTAACCTGCGAAAACTAGTGTCCCATCCAGGGAGAGTCAGGAGGGAGTTTATGTGATGAGGACGGCGACGCTGACGACAACGTGAAAGAAGAATAGTAGTTACAATGTAGTTACGGTAACTGCACGTTGGAATGCATCGTGCTGAGCACCAGCACGTTGTTGTTGCTAGAAACAGAGCTTGAAAAAGCCTCCTTTAGAGTTCTGTGGACTACGAGGACGTGATAAAAAAAATATTCTCAGTCTTTGTTTAGGTTCAAGGAGGAACTTCTAGTCAATTTTTTTTCAGAAATATTAAAGCGTAGAAAATAGATCCCTAGTGAAGCGCAAAAGAACTAAAAAGCAAAACATAAATATATTTTTTCTAAGCCGTCTTCGTTGGTGCTGCTGCCCTCGTTGCTTAAGGTGCCTAATGACTTGTGTCCACTTGACTCAACAGAAACCGGAGATAAGCACCGGCTCTGATGGGCCACATGGGGTGGTAAAACGATTTAGGTTAAGCTGATATTTATCAGTGTCTTCTTGTACTGTTGGCAGAGTTTTCGTTCTGGGTGGCAGCAAATATCCCTCTTGATGACAGCCTGAGGCTTCACTTGCTGGACATTAATTGTCCTATTCAGAGATTGAGAAGGGAACTAGAAATTATGCAGAAGGTAATACAGACAACAACATTAATAGGAACAGTGATCATTATCATGATCAAGATCACATTCATGATTAGGATGGTAATTGTAATAATGATTAGTATATACTACACAAGTGAATAGTGCTTTTCGCGCACGCTGATTGACTAGCTCGGAAGTGATTAGCCAAGTACTATTCACCTCCGAGCAGCCGAAGAAAAACAAAATGGCTTCCCGTTTTGCTTCGGTTTCCGAAAAGGAAATTCTTTCAATGAACGAGGAGGGTGTATCAAAACAACATGTAATTTGGTGAAAATCATCCGACTTTTGAAGTTGTTCGTTTCATTTCACCTCGTTTTCCTCGATCACCTGACTTCCCGTATCATGTGTCTTTAGCTTTGTGAGTGCGAGTGTGCATCGCATGGCGCGAATTTTTTTGTCCCACCATTTGTTGGCATATTGTCACAAATAAAGTTGCTCTTTGGTCCGCTAGTTATTCAGCTTGTGTGGTATATACTAAAACAATTATTCACCTCAGTGTCGGTGAAAGTGGTGGATATTTACCCCGCCGCTTCGCGGCTCAATAAATATCCAGTATTGTCTTAACCTAGCAGGTGAATAGCACTTTTCGCGCCTTCTGATTGGTTCATCAAACACCGAATATCCTGCGCTATCACTCATCCGTGAAAAAAGAAATAAATTTCACACGCGTCTCTCTTTCTCCTTTTATTCACTTCGGAAGACAAAATTCTCAGAGTAAATGAAGAGGGAACACCCCCAAAACACCTGAGGGGGATAGTTGTTTTAGTATTTACCAAAATATTTGGAAAAAAACGCAGTTTATTTCAAAGAAACAATTCAATGTAAACCTTTTTTCTATTTTTAGTACGCGCTCTTCCTGTCAATTTATTTTCAATTAATAGTTAACAATTATCCCCAGAATTGGAGGTGAATAGCGGTGGATATTATATCTCAATCGCTAGGCACCGACACTGAGGGGGATAATTGTTTTAGTCTTAACCTAGCAGGTGAATAGCACTTTAA
>JAOBYJ020130643.1:0-10110 GCA_025403565.2 Palythoa heliodiscus | reverse complement strand
AAGTCAATCCCACATGCGCAACTCACCAATTCCTTACTTTTATATAGCCTTGAACACAGTGTGCACATACTAAGGAGAGATCGAGTAGTGCGAGTGCCTCTACAATTGTTTTCCGTTATCTTGAAGTTCAACTCACATGTTGAAAACAATGATATTGCGCGTGCGCTGTAATTTCGGAACACAAACAAGAAGGAAAAAAACGGAGGCAAATCTTGACTCTAGGCCTTCCGGCCCGAGTAACAAAGCTTTAAACCAGCAAGGTAGAGTTGTTGGTTTGGAAAAGGATACTTTGAAAGCTACATCGATCTGTTTAAAAGTCTGAAAAAATGGGCGACTGAACAAAAAGTTTTGGGCGACTGAACAAAAAGTCTTGGGCGACTGAACAAAAAGTCAGCGAGCAATCCGAAGAGTACCAACACGAACAGCTCGATAATCATCAAAGCTTCTACGATTCATTTCTGAGAATATAATAAACGAAAAATCGTATGAGCTTGCTCGTGCATTTCGTGATTTACGGTCGTTCGTGATGTTCTGAAGTTCTCAATTGGGAACTTTCAAAACATTACTCGCGCCCATAAATCACGAAATGCACTCGCGTTCATACGATTTCCTATAACTATTACTAAATATATATATTTTTAACAAAAATATAAAAAGATCGAATTGCTGTATAAGTCCAACTTAGTTGAACTCGTCTCAGCTCCGCCACTGACGTCAGATCATATTTGACAACAACAGTTCCAGTCCTTCCTTTGCTTTTGTCACGCGCGGTATCTTGAGCCTGCTACCAACCAGCGGATTGCGCTTAACATAAAACTGAATCAACTTATTGAAGGTGCCAGATTTTAAAATATGCAGCTGGATCTTGCTGATACCGCCACGCTGTCTGAATGATTCGTACATTACATTGCGATCACAGATGTTCTGGTCCAACTGAAATGTATGGAATTAGACGAAAATCATTAGTAATCTTGCTAAACAAGTTTCAGTTGAGCCATTATTGAATTACCTACATTGTAATTTATGTTATAGTTACACAAAAGGAATAAAACTACACCAATACGCTTGAAGATCATTAAGAAACAAATGGAGTTATAAGAACAATGGTAAACCCATCTCTCCAAACGGTTTCTCAGTAATAATAATTAATCTTATAGACTAAAACTAGGATATGCTTGATGATCGTTGAAATGAAATTTATAGAAACCGCATACCGGTAACATTTACTGACCCACAGACGGCACTGACATAAGCTAAATCCTTTTACGGGCCTCAGCGGCCCATTGGAGCCAGTGCTTATCTCCGGTTTCTGTAGTGTTAAGTGGATGAGAGTCATTGACTACCCCTGGACGGGACACTAATCTATCGCAGGTTAGGCCCCAGCAGAAGCTGGTATTCATTTTACCGACCTAGTAAGGATGGAAAGCCGAATGATCTTTGGCGGAAAAGAAGGGCACAAAAATGTTCAACAGTCGGCAGTGCCGGGGTTTAAACAAGGGACCTTGTGGTTGGAAGGCAGAGATCTTACCACTGCGCCAACCACGCCGCCGTTGCACTGACATAAACGCCAACTTAACTCCACAGCAACTATACCATACATTAAGGGCATGTCTGAGACGATCGCACGGATCTTACAGTCTTTAAACATTCGCGTCGCACACAAACCTATCACAATGCTGCGACATTTACTGACTAACGTAAAGAAAAAAAACGAACCAAATAACAGACAAGGAATAATCTATAGAATTAAATGCTCCGACTGTCCGGCCTCCTACATTGAAGATACAGGACGAAATCTTAACACGAGACTAAGTGAACACAAACGAGCGACAAGAAACGGTGATTTCACCAATGACATTGCTGAATACCACCGACTCACGAACCATACTGTCGACTGGGACTCGGCACAATGTTTGACTTACAGCACTATTGTTAACGAATGACGCTGGAAAGCTGGTTTACTAACTTAGAACAGAATCCTCTCAATAGATATTTACTAGTACCCTACAAACGACTCATTCATGACATAAAAAACAACAAACAGAACAGAACGAGCTAAGCTCATTTTACGTATCGAAAACTACTTTACGGATCGAAAGCAACCAATCACGACATATTTCTTGAGTCTAATATCTAATCACATTACAAGTTAACTGACTGATCAGAAATCGCGTACCAGATTATATAAGTATTCGACTGACACATTAACCTCACTTGACTCTGGAGATGATATCCGCACAGGTTGTCGAAACATCAGCCACAAACATCGACAACAGTCCTTCACAGGACTACAATAACCCGGACGATCTCAACATACGATCTACTATTACTCCTGGATTCAAACCATTTACTGAAACCGCAAATTGTATATGATTCGCCAAATAAGGTATTGTTGACTAATGTCAGCAATAAAAAAATCGTCTTATAGACAGATAGTGAGGCATTTATAAGATTTAGCATCTTCCGGTTAGCACTTTATTTAGTCTTACGGACTATATATCCCAAAATTCCTATGCGGTAGATAACAAAAAAATCATCCGAGACGCTCAACAACAATGGATTTTGTAACGAAAGCCAGGTGGTAGAAGAGGTGGACCAGTTCACGTATCTCAAGAGTGTCATCAGCCGAAAAGAAGGAACTGACGAAGACATAATTAGGGCCAGGATAAATAAAGCTCGACAGTCGTTCACCATGCTAACACCAGTATGGAGGCACCGACATCTCAGACTGAAAACCAAGATCCGCATCTTCAACAACAATGAGAAGACTTCTGTATGGATCAGAACCGTGGAAACGAACAAAGGCCCTCAACCAAAAGCTCCAAATCTTTATCCAAAAGTGCCTCAGGCAAATCCTCAACATCTGGTGACCCGAGAGGATATCAAATGAAGAACTCTGGCAGAGGATCCAACAAGAGGCGATCACGAAGACCATCAAAAGAAGAAAGTGGAGATGGATGGGTCACACTTAGAGAAGAAGAGAAGAGCAGAAGGCAACATTGCCCTGGAGTGGAACACCCAAAGACAACGCAGGAGAGGTCGCCCCAACAACACCTGGTGGCGAACGTCGGGCACCGAATTGAAGATGGGAAGGCTTACGTGGGGAGAGGCCAAAAAGAAAGCGCAGGAACGTGATGGGTTGGGGAGTCTTGTGGAAGCCCTGTGTGCCACCAAGCCACGAAGAGGTTTAGTCATTAAGTCATTGATTTTTTAAAAAATTGGCTTCCGTGTATCACTCTATCACTCACTGTGTGGTTTTTCCAGCACTAAAAAAACAAACAAAACTCTAGTGACTATTAGTATCCGATATGATGCGGCAAGTTATAGCGAATTTCAAATGTTCGATGTTAATAAAGGCCGATGTCCGATATCAATATACGCATGTACCGAACCCCGGCCATAAATGACTTCCTATAGCTTCCAACTCAAACTTCTTTACGGTTGCGTTTTTAGAATTAAAAGTCATAAAACTCAAACGCGTACAATTTGATGTTTATTTATTTACACATACAAAATCTCTAACATATGGATTCTGTTTTATGATTTTAATCTTTATTCAAATGCTCATTTTTTCTAGACATCTCTATCGCCGTCACTTAGATTATATCGATTGCGTACACCGAAAAAATATCAGCTGCTCTCAACAGATATGTCAGTATAGCTCAACAAGTACTGCTTTTGTATCAAACAAGTCACATGTTGGAATGTTGTTTGAAGTCTTCAGTTTTTTTCAATCGGGAAGGAAAAAACCTACCTTATCCTCAAAACGTGTGACTTCTATTCCAGTAACGTCACCTGTGCTTTCAAATTCTATGAAGATGACGTAATGAGGGACAGTTGTTTCAACTCCTTCCTTGACGTTCTTCTTAACATTCTGATCACCAAGCATGATACTTTCTGCGCATGTGTAGTCTACCAGACCAGCAGAGGGGTAATTATTGTTCAGCGTGGCCTGAAGAGCTTCGTATATCACCATTTCTGATGTCTTCTCTTGATGTACATTGAGCAGCTGTCCCTTTCGATACTGTTGAACTCAATGAAAATTAAACTTTCACTGGCACAGAATAATTACGTAGAGCATAGAAAATCTTTATTATTGTAATAATTCTAACAAGTAAGAAAGCCAAGTTGTCTACCTAGAACAAATGTCAGTAAATACAACGTTTACAACGACTTGTTTTTAAAAATGGAAAACATTTTCCACACATAAATATATGCTTGCTTAGTGGATTCGTTACTTTTATAAGAGTATTTTTCGTCTGTATTTCGTGATTAAAGTCTTGATTTCTGCGAGAAACATGAAAAAATAATCCAACCTAGAATTAATTACCTGATATTGCAGAACTGGCAAGTTATTATAAAAGCGGGCAATCTTAATGACGTCTCCTAAACGATAGCGATAAAGTCCAGCATGATTTGTTATCACAACTTCATACACAGATCCAACTTGAACTTCTTCTGCAAATAACGTCTAAACAAGAGAATACAGTTGTTGGTAACAACATAACTGCCGATGCCTAGGTATTAACTTATATTTAATTGCAAAATCAAATTGAAGAATTTTTCATCATTGAAATCATACCATCACCATCATCCTCAAACCAAGCAAATGTAACAGTTTTAGTTTTGACTTGTGCTTATACGTGTCACATGTGGCAGAGTAATAGTCTTCCCATTTTTGTAAACTGAGATGGTACACAGAGGTACAGATAGTGAAGGACAGTTTTCTTGCGAACAATGTTAAAGAATGTGGTAATGGAGGAGGGTATTCCTATTCTAATCACTGTAGAAAGAGGTGATAGTCGTCAGTATTCCCCCAGCACTATAAAAGAAGCTGGCACAATTGGTGAAGGATTCTCTTTCCTATAACATAGAATGAGGTGGTACAGGTAGAGTGAAGGGTTCTCTTTCCTACAAAGTAGATTAAAGTGGTATAGGTATAGTGAAGGGTTCTCTTTTCTATAATGTAGAATATATTGGTACAGCAAAAGTGAAAGGATCTCTTTCCTATAATATAAAATGAAGTGGTAAAGGTATAGTGAAGGGTTCTCTTTCCTACAATGTAGAATGAAGTGGTACAGGTAAAGTGAAGGGTTCTCTTTCCTATAATGTAGAATGAAGTGGTACATTCATAATGAAAAGATCTCTTTCCTATAATATAGAATGAAGTAGTATAGGTATAGTGAAGGGTTCTCTTTCCTATAATGTAGAATGAAGTATAATATAGAATGAAGTAGTATAGGTATAGTGAAGGGTTCTCTTTCCTATAATGTAGAACGAAGTGGTACATGTATAGTGGAGGGCTCTCTTTCCTATAATGTAGAATGAAGTGGTACAGGTATAGTGAAGGGTTCTCTTTCCTATAATGTAGAATGAAGTGGTACAGGTATACTGGAGGGCTCTCTTTCCTATAATATAGAATGAAGTGGTATAGGTAGAGTGAAGGGTTTTCTTTCCTACAAAGTAGATTAAAGTGGTACAGGTATAGCGAAGGGTTCTCTTTTCTATAATGTAGAATATAATGGTACAGCAAAAGTGAAAGGATCTCTTTCCTATAATGTAAAATGAAGTGGTACAGGTATAGTGAAGGGTTCTCTTTCCTACAATGTAGAATGAAGTGGTACAGGTATGGTTAAGGGTTCTCTTTCCTATAACGTAGAATGAAGTGGTACATCTATAGTGAAAGGATCTCTTTCCTATAATATAGAATGAAGTAGTACAGGTATAGTGAAGGATTCTTTTTCCTATAATGTAGAATGAAGTTGTACAGGTATAGTGGAAGGCTCTCTTTCCTATAATATAGAATGAAGTGGTACAGGTATAGTGAAGGGTTCTCTTTCCTACAATGTAGAATGAAATGGTACAGGACAAGCCCCTTCCCAGAACTTTCAAAGGAACTAGTGCTGTTGGTGGGGATATGCAGTTAGTATTTTTGTCTTCCCAGCGCTGTAAAAAAGGTACGGGCGAAGCAGGTCAGTATCCCTTGAAGAACAAGAGAAAGCGGTACATCTGACAAAAGATGACTTTCCATTTCCTTCTATTGCTGAAAGTTGATGACACAGGAAATGGACGAGAGCAGTTCCCGTGCCAGTAACGCAAACCCTCTGTAAGTCTTTCTATATAATGTAAGAGCTCATTGCAACGCATGGTTAACAATTGTAACAAGCGCTACAGAAATATTTGTTTACCAAGATGACACGAGTCTAGCTTACTCCTAACGATTACTAAAATGACTCAAAAGTTGCTGTCCCTAAAAGTTGTAATATACAAGTGGATTCACAAACTTCTTTGTCGTGAAGCATTGTAATATGATTAATAGGAATAAAATCTACTGCTAGGCCACCCTGCCTTTTTATCATCATAATCACCATCATCATAATCATCATCAATAACATTACCCTGATAATAACCTCAACAGCAATTCTCTCATAACATTAACTTGGAATTTGAATATGATACTCCCAATGAGGTTTGTCGTAAAAAATATTAATACCCTTGACACAAACATTGTACTATCAGCATTTATAATATTATCAAATAACAAAAAAATTTTAGTATACAAACTATGATTTATAAATGTAAGAAAAAGAACCTTTGGTTGGTTTTCTTCGCTATTTTCTACTGGTATAAACTCAAAGAAATGCGTCCAAGGAATTAATACATTAGTTGGTTCCTGCTCTTTAGGCCAAATGTTAACACCAATCATTCCTTCTGTCGCCCCATAGGCAGGTGAAAATAGAGGAATATCTACATACTGTTTCATCAGTTTTTTAGCATAGATCGCTGATGAACCTTTGGAAATATAAAGGAAAACAAAAATTAGAGGTTTGGGAGGAAGGACGGAAAAGAATAGTTCCATATCTTATTCACTTGTTAAATCCTGCTAGCATTGTTGTATAAATTTTACTTTCTATAGTTCCTGGGTTGAGGGATGTCTGCTTTTATATAATAACCAAAGTTCTTCTGCCAATTTCAATGCCTATGATCTATTAGAGGACACAAGCACGATTGACGTCACCATTACAAAGTTTAATTCTATCATCTATCGTCTTATGTGCCACTTTCTTGTTCTTACCGCAGTTTGACGTCATCTGTGATCTATTACTGATCAGAAGCACTGCAACCTGTAATCTATATGTTAATTAGACAACGAAGGACGTATAACAACACTTGAAAGGGTCGGGAGTCTTTAGATTAAAACGCAGAGCTTGCTAGAACCTTTTAATTTTATTTTAAACTGAAGGGACGTCTGTTCATAATTGTTTTTCATTTCTAGAAAACAAATGTAATGCCCATCACACTGGGAAGCTATTAAAATTTGTTTATTAGAAAATGGTAAATATTAAATCTGGAAGTAACTGTAAGCTGTATTTTGTTAATGCCTCGGAAAGAGCAGTTGCAGCTTTAGTTTGTTTGAACATAATAAGTATAAATGGGTATACTTTGTTTATACATGCTAGATATAAATAGGTATATTGTTACTTTATTTATATGCTTGTCAGGTATATTTTATTTCTACATGTTAGCTACAAATTATATTTTGTTTGTACGTGTTAGATATATATGGGTATACTTTATAGGTACATGCTCGGTATAAATGTTTATATTATTTATTTATTTCGTATCAAGCTTTCGGTTCCAATTTTGGAACAAAGCCTATTCAAAACCAGGAAGTTAAAAATCTCCTTATAAGGCTGTTTGTATTGAAATGGACAACAATGGACCGGAAACTATTAAGTGCTTCCGAAGACGTGCCCGCGAAGTTCAAAAAGTTTTCGGAACCTCAAATGTGATAATTGCGGGGGAGGGACTGAAACATATTTGTCCTGACAAGACTGCCTTACAGGGCTGGGGAGGGTCATTTGTTTACATAGGTACGAAAACCCAATGAACACATTAGGCAGTATTAGACCAAATCTTCAGTAGATTTAGTAATTCCGAACCTGAAGTTAAAATAGCGTGTTTGCACATGTGTGGTTTTCTATCAGCTATCTGGTTTTCCTGACGTGAGGATAAAATCAGTCACAAAGATCTACTATCTCGGCTTTTCAAATAAATGACAAAAACTTCGAAACGATTAACTTGTTACAAGCAGACAGCTTTTGTGCCTGGGACACGATCCCAGATGCTTCGGCAGCTCGTGGTTGTGTTTCGACGAAAAATCGACTCTTGCGTGGTGGGCTAAATGTTTCTGCTTTTATGTAAGTGCATTGTTTTTTTTGCCGGAATTGATCTGTGCACGGGAGAGCTTGCGTTCTTTTAGTGGCAGCTGGACAGTAACGAAATGACTGTTATTGAACAATCAAACATAGCCAAAACAAATACTAATCCTTTCTTAAACGTTATAAAATGAAGAAAGCTGCACTTGAATGTAGCACGGCTTGAATTTAAAATTATATTTAACTTCTAGATTCTTTTGGTCAGAAAACAGAAGCAACTTAGGTGCTTGTTCATTTCGTCTGCTTTTTTACCACAAAGGAGACGAACTGTCAAGGCTGTTTTCAGTAAAAGCTAATTAGTTTTTAAAACACTTAAATGGATTTTTCTAAACACGGTAGAGCTCATTTTTTAGGACGACCTTAATTTTCAAGGGACGACTAAAAAATAATTGCTGGTTGCCCAATGTCCAACAAGAAATTTTCCTTAAAATCGAGCACTGATTAACATCTCATTAAAATCACGTGTTAGGTATGAATGATTACATTGTTAACATTTTACCTGTAGTGACACACATGGAAAAGTTGATGCGAGGCCAAACACGTCTCACTACTGTGTTATCAAATCCTTTCAGGAACTCCAATCTCAACTCCTCAGCTCTCTTAGGATCAGGAGCAAGTCGTCTGTCTAAGTCTCTGTTGAAACGCTTGAAAGTGTAAAGTTTTACACAGTACAAACTCAAAACCAATGAAAAACATGCTAAATAACAGAATCGAGTATCAGTAAAAATATAAAAAGTGTAATGTATTAGTTAAGTTACTTTATGAGGTTTTATATGATAGAATTCTACAATCATTTGCAACACAAACCTTTTAATTAAGTCCGGAATCTGTAAGTCTTCCTTTATGCATCCCCGTTTAATATCGTTAACAAGGTTTTCCCAGTTTGCTTCCATGGCAACAAGTGCACCATATAACTGCATAGCAAATAAAGAAAACAAAAATCCCAACTCGCGATCCTTTAGTGCGAAAAGCAGATAAACATATAAAGCTTCTGGTTCGGTAGTAATATCAAAGGCCGTTGAAGGAGTTGTAAACATGAAAGGGCAAGCTGGGTTTTCCTTTGGGTTTGGTACTCCATTTGTGATCGCAAGGCCACCCTTGGCCTTGGTAATTTTTGGAACGTACGGTGTCGAGATCAGAAGTCCCTTTTGAAGTGACCTCGCCTGTCAAAATAAATGAATAATTAGGGAACAAAGGTGAGAAAAATTTTGACGAGGATGGCAGCCAGTGCAATTGCTCAGCAGAAGCTTTATTGGAGAAACTTAACTGAAATGCCTTCAAAAAGAGATGAAGAATTAAAGAGTTCAAGAAAGTGGGAAGTGGGAAGCATGAGAGAGGGAGGGGTGAAGATGGCACAGTTCCAGTTCGAAGGTCACACAAATTTTCATTGTGTTGGGACCTTGTGGCCTTGTACTTGGGGTTGAGGGCAATTACGTGCAAGGGGTAACCCTTAAACGTAACTACCCTTAACCCATACACTTACCCCTTACACTTACATTTACCCTTAACCCCTACACTTACCCCTTACACCCCAACACTTACCCCTTACACTTACACTTACCCTTACCCTTAACCCCTACACTTACCCCTTACACTTACATTTACCCTTAACCCCTACACTTACCCCTTACACTTACCTCTTACACTTACCCTTAACCCCAACACTTACCCCTTACACTTACACTTATCCTTAACCCCTACACTTACTCCTTACACTTACACTTACCCTTAACCCTAACACTTACCCCTTACACTTACCCTTAACCTCTACACTTACCCCTTACACCTACCCCTTACACTTAACCTTAACCCCAACACTTACCCCTTACACTTACACTTACCCTTAACCCCTACACTTACCCCTTACACTTACACTTACCCTTAACCCCTA
>JAOBYJ020130545.1:0-10111 GCA_025403565.2 Palythoa heliodiscus | reverse complement strand
ATTTATTATTATTATTGTTATTATTATTATTATTATTATTTTAGTCAAAGTTTTAAACAAGTACCCCGAAATATAAGGACCTGTGTGAAGAATTTAAAAATACCCCTTTTCAGAAAAAAATTTCCAGGACTTTTCCAAAACTTTCTTTTCCTCTAATTGATTTTTCCTGGAAACCAAGACATAGATCTTTAATCCAGTCTCTATACCCGATCCTGAATTCCATCTAGCCAAAGTTAAAATAAAATGGAACTACCTGCTTCAAAATATTTTTTATTTGTACACCAAATATGCAAAACAAAAGTTTGTGTTAGAACCACAAACCGAGCTCCAAACAGAAATTTCAAAAATTTGTATTAAACAAATTTGTTAAAGAGAACTTCAATACTTGGGTTCAACAAATTTCCAGAACTTTCAAAGACCAGTAGTCTCTTTTGACTTTTCTGTCCAGGAAAATGGTATATTGACTAAATTCAACGACTTTCCAGGTTTTCCAGAAGCTATAAAAATTATATGAACTCTGTTAGATGCTGCTATTTGCTGTATTGTAAAACCATAGAAAATATACCAAGCTGTACAGTGCTGATTTGATCCTTTTTTATTTAAAGTTATTAAATAAACTCATTAATAATTAAATAAATTCAGTATTTCACAACCAAGTTATTAATCAGATTATTTTTAAACTCAGTTTCTGTATTTCAAACAAAAGTTCTCTTATGCATTATCATCAAAATCTGTTGACATAATTTAATACAGACTGGTTGGGTATGCAAAAAACTGAGTTAAAACCATTAACAACAGTCATTGCTGTTGATCACGTTCCACTAACCAATATTTTTCACCATTATCCCTTTCAGTTCATCTAGCTCTCTCTGTACTTTGGCAATGTTTTCTGGCTGACTCCCAGTTTCAGAAAACCTTTTCTGTTGGTTTCAAAAATATAGATTTTAAAACTAAATTATATATTATGTTTTTTCTTCTCAGTTCAAAAATAATTACAACAAAATAATATATATACTTGACCTTGCTCCAGGTTTCACACAGAATTTCAACCAAAACAATCAAGGGCAATCCAAGAATTTTCCACATTTTGCAGAAAATACTACGTCATCCTAATGGCATGGTGCCATCTTAAAACTATTGACAAGAAAGTAATTAAAAGGATCCAAGAACTTTTCTTCATTTTGTTGGGGTCCTGAATATAATTGTAATTGTTTAAATTCAATGACTTTCAAGGTATGCTCAAGTCCTGTCTTTGAAATCTGAGCTTTTTTTATTATTTTATGAACAGTCTTCTAGAAAGGCCAAAACAGAAGGGCACAGTGCCCTTCCAATTTTCCCAGGACCCGGTCATTTTTATTCTGCACCTTTTCGTTTTCAGAGCTCAATATTGGCCAAGTTTTTAAGCACTTCGAATAATCACTCCAAATAATGTTCTGGTGTGAACATATCAGTTGTAAAAAATTAATTAATTATCCTCATTAATATTTGGTTAAAAACTTGCCACTGACAACTGTTTTTTTAATATCTTTTTGAGTAAATATGTAATTAAATATTATTTAGTAACAAATGATAGAATGATGTACATACCATTTCAACAGCCATAACCCTCGAGAATTCACTATTCATAGCATATGGCAAGGCAGTTTGTGCTCTCCCTTGATATGAATTCTGAAATCTGAACAAATTTCATGATGTGATGAGAAGCATTTAATAAATGAAGATTTGTACAACATTAACACACAGCTGGGAGGTCAGGGACATCCCCAGCATTTTAAAATTTTCAGACACAAGGCAAAGACATAAGAAAGTTTGAAGTTTTTCACAGCCCTTATTGTTTTTTAAATTAATTTCACTTTATTAAATTTTTAACCTTGAAAATTGTGTTTCAAGCGTTCTGATTGGTTCACTCAATCTCAGTTATCAGCTCATGTACCGAATGGCCTTATATGGAAACCTCATTTTCTAGTCTTTTTGTGAAAGTTGAACTCAGTAGAATTTTACTATGATTTCTAAGCATCAAATTATAAGAAATGAATAAAAATTTAACAAACAATTATTCCACTCACGTCTTGATGGATATGAGGTGAAAACAGCCACGAACTATTTACATTAATTTTATTTTTCTCCCTTCACCCTGGATTCATGTACATACATGCATCGGTTTATAATTTGCCACAAAGTTAGCCTCGAGGTCATCCCCTCGGCTGATTTGTTGGCAATTATCAGCCACAAAGTCAGTGAATTATGGGTTCTACTCCTGCTTGTGGCATGTTATATTTCCAGCATTTTGTGCTTTTTTCTGCAGATATACTAATTAATATAGTTTCACCCATGCTTTACAATTTGTAACTATTAAGGCCCTTTCAAACAGATCAAACATGCTTCTTGAACATTATCCAACATTGTTTGAAGACGCCAGTTGGTGTTTGACCATTGTTGAATGTGGGAGTTTTCAAACATATTTGAGAAGCTGCAGTTTGGTAACTGGGCATGAATTTATGTTGTGTTTTTGATTGTGCTAGCAAAAATGTTGGACAATGTTAGATGAAAAGTTTGAACCAAATCAAACTTTATCCAGCATGTTTGATTGTGGTGTTCAAACAAATCAAATATGTTGGTCCAACAATGCTGGATAATGTTTGACAAACATGTTTTATCTATTTGAAGGGGCCTTTAAACTAAAAAGTTGATTGTGCTTGATGCTACATGACGTAATACTATATATACTCTATAGTAATACAGTCATGTACTTGAAATATAAATTAAAGCTTTCAATGTACACAGAAGTTACAGAAGTTTACCTTTTCTTTATATCTTGTAGATATAAAAAAGCTTTTGATCTCTCAAAATCCTGGACAGGTATAAACAATCAAAAAGTAAAACATATTGTTAATACAAGGTAACAACATGGTTCTTCCCCTTTAGTCAAAGTAAAATTCCAGGACTTTTCCAGGTAATTTCCAGGTGTGATGAACTTTTTCAAGGTTCAGATCAGGACGAGGATGGACAGGAGTGTGTATTGCAACACTACTCCGAAGTCAGAATGGGACTCATGATTGAGAACTTTTGTATTAATTTTTTTATATAAAGAACAAAAATCATGACTTTGTCTAAAAATGATTCTATCAGCAAAAATTACACAAAGTGGACTGCAAACTTAAAATTTAAGGATCTTTCCAGTTCGCTCTACAAAAAAAACATTTTCAAGGAATCCCTGGCCTCAGTGCAGCGAAAAATCCCAAATTTCAAGGAATTCCAGGTTTTCAGACCTGTGGCTCTGTAACAAACAACAAATAATGGAAGCTAAATTCAAATTTTGCATTTGAAAATCAATTCATTCTTATCAAAAAATAAAACAAGAAGTGTCCAGATCAATAAAGTTCACAGCCTGCTTCAGTTACCTGGTAGCTATCACTTTGAAAGTTATATATTGTATTTTTAGTGAATAATGTTTCAGTAACATATTTAATAGCACTTAGGTCTAGCATTTTTTCACTGATCAAAATATCAACATCATTGCATTTTCTAGATGCAATAAAAGTACTGTTTTCTGAATGAACTATCCCTAAAACAACTACTTCATGGAAGATTTTCATTTTGCAAATGATTCATCATATTATTAGAGGTTTTAAAGCTTTTGCACGAATTAAATAAAAAAAATTTGAAACTTTAGGCCAAATAAAAAAATTCACAGTTTCTTATCAGCACAAGTGCATTTTAAAAATTTATGGAACATTTACAGTATGGGATGAAGTGCATCTTTTTGTTGCTCAACTCTGTGCCGAGCTAAACTAAAAAAACTACACTGCTAAAAAGAATAAAGTTAACAAAAATAATTGAAGGGTCTAGAGCAAAAATGATGTAACTTTTGATCAAGTTCTCAACTCTACCAACATTATTCCTATTATCTCTTCATAACCCTTGGTTGAATTTAGAATTTTATACAAAGTCACTCAATATGTTGTTTTTGCACTAGGCCCTTCATATGCCTACCACATTAATTTTTTACATTTTTAAAAATTTACAATGAGAAACCCTGATTTTTTTATTTGACCTTACTTTTATTAGTCTGATTAAAAGTTTCAAATTTATCAATTTACCTGAATGATCTATGTCAGGACACATCATGTGATTAAAAACAAAACAATTCTACATTTCTGTTCATGAATTATACAGTCACATATTGCTCATTAAATGTCATGAATAATGAAAGTACTTAATGTCAAATTACTTAGATGCTGATTAAAGAACTTCTATAAATTTTCTAATTTCTAAAGGAAAATTTTCTTTTTTCTTAAACTGTATATCACTAATCATTAATATGTACGGCACTTACATCATCTGTTATACACAAATAAGTTATCCTGTCATCTGTGATATAGTGAAACAGATAGCTGAAAATTTAAGAAAACAATGAAAATAAAAAGTTGTATCAAATTTTAAGCTAAAAAACTAAGGACATCATTTCAGTAACTTAATTTTGTCTTATTCATGTTCTTCAGGTTTTTCAATTGCAAAGTTCTGGTTCTACTTGAATCTCAGATGGTTAATAAATTCTTCAGCTAATGAAGTTTAAAGCCATGGGAAAAAATGTAAAATTGCACCCTAGTTTCTGGATTCTCAAAAAGTTAATTTTATGAATCATTCAGATAATTGAAAATTGCATTTAACAGTGCCCGACTTTACCGGTAGTCCACTAGCCCAGGGCTAGTAAAAAATGGGTTACTTTGGCTAGTGAAACTTTAGAACAAGTACCCACTGGGCTAGTCAAGGTAGAACCGGTTCTGGAAATAGAAATAATGAAAAAAAATCAGTTCTTGTAGGTCACAACTAAAAATAGTTGATTCTAGATATGTAACAAAAAAATCAAACTTACATTGCAGCTAATATCAAAACATTCTGATAAACGAGCTGAGTCAGTACTTGGTAAGTTACAATTATAAATGAGAATGATTATGGTGATGATAGTGATGATCACTGGTTCACAATTTCATTCATCCTCAGTATGATAGATGAGCCCAATAAACTGAGACCTGCTTCTAAAAAGATATGGCTTTATACACCTCTATCACAACTGGTGGCCATTCCTAAATTTTAATATTTTTTGTTTTGATTTAAATTAGCCTCACTCACCCCATTTGGGGTAACATATTCTTTTGATTTTTTAAATAAAAGAATAATGGTTGCCAGTTTGGAACAGATCTATAGACTGTGCTCACAGTTGGTAGAGCAATTCACATGTGTCACAGGGGTTATTGCTTTGAAAGCTATTCAGTCTTATAGCTCAAATTGTAAAGACCAAAAATCACTTCATCATCACCATCTGGAGCTCGGATTTTTTTCCGAGTTTGAATTTGATGCAAGTGTTTATTACAATTATTTCTGACATGTCTCACTTAGAAGATCATCATGATCATCATTAGAAATTATGATAATTATACTAATAAATAAATGTTAATCAATGATAATAATTAAAAGATTATATTAATTTAATGTAACTAAACGTCCTTTAAAAGTAATGCTTCTCATAAGACTTACGTTCCCTGTGTATAAGTTAATTTTGAATTTTCAGGAGGAATTCGGCTGAGGATCTGTTCTGTAACTTCAGCAAAATTCCCAGCACACTGTGCATACTTTGCTAATACTGTGGTACCTCGTGCCACAACACTGTATAGTATTGGCATGGTACTTCTACAAACAAATATCAAAACCCACTGATCAGCTAAAATAGATAATTGCATTTATTATTATCACTTCTGACTAAAATCATACAGCTGTATAATTACCAGCCCCAGAAATTGTAAGACAGAGTTTGGAAGAAAGCCATGAATCCCATGATAATTTAAAGATGCTTGTGGCACTTGAGTTGAAAATTAAGGAGATTTAAGAACCATAATAACTGCATATATAGTTAAATATGTATGACTATTACCACAGCACAAATCATTTACAGCTGTACTAACTATGGACAACAGTTTTGTGTCAAGTGCAGTGAAGGTACTCAGCCTGAATTTTAAGCAGCTACGGATTGATTATTTTCTAGATTTTAGAATATTTGCAACCAGGGTCAGAAAGAGTTATTTATTACTCAAAATATTTAGTAATACACAACAATAATGTACTTAAAGTTTTAATATTTCCAGGGACTTTGTTATAGGAATGGCATTTCTGAATTGCACGCTTAAATACAGGTTTCCAAACATAGCACCCTAAACTGTCACCAATTAACAATTTATAAAATAAACGAAGGATTACAGATGATGAATGAGTTTCAAATTACAATACACTTTACACACAAGGTAGACGAATTTTAAATATTACAAATCTATATTTCAACTAAGCGAAATCTTTCTTACTGCAAAACCCAAGATATAAATTTGCTGATTTTTTGTTTTCATATATACATTTAAAACTCAGTGGTGAAAACGAAACTTGTCTGCACTCAAAATAGATCACAATGTATTCATATCTATACGTACATCTGTTTTAAATGCCAATTCGAACACTTAGA
Organism: Palythoa heliodiscus; assembly: GCA_025403565.2. Lineage (NCBI taxonomy): Eukaryota > Metazoa > Cnidaria > Anthozoa > Zoantharia > Sphenopidae > Palythoa > Palythoa heliodiscus. Next base: position 3,600 of record JAOBYJ020130545.1, on the reverse strand, counting down.
ATTAATACTCAAGAATTCATACCTTTTTTATGAAGCTGATTTGTCAAGTTTCAAGCCAAATCGCACAGTATTGAAAGCCACATCACTTCTGCCCATTTAAAAACGTCGCATGCTATCAACTTATCCAGCTTAAGTACAAAGTAGCTCGTGACAAATACGTCATGCATTAAAACTGATTGCCGCTGGCAGTAAATATTACGTATTCTTCCAGCTTCCATTCCAAGATGGCGGACGGAGAGGACGTAAAGCGCCGTTTAGAAGTGGTAAGTTTCACGCAGCTTATAAAAGCTATCATTCAATTTCAGCTTGATGAGGTTGTTTGAGTCAAAGCGTTTTGTAAAGCTTGTAAACTAGTATCAAACCGTACTTGCTTTTGTATGTCTTTTATATAGGAAATTTAAACGCGTTCCACTGCATGCAAACATCTGACACTGAGCTAAGTTGTCAGTCCTGAAAATTACTTCAGCCTCCCATTGAAACACATGTCCACGCTCTCAAAAATAAACATTAATATACTTGATGTGATGAAAGTTGCAAGGTTCATGTTCTAAAGACATTGAAAGCCTTGAAACGCTTTCCGAACTTTGTGTGTTTTGTTGCATGTCACATTTTCGTCGCCATTCAGAAAATCAGTCTATGGTTGAAAACAGTCAGAACTGGTGCACTTGCGCTGAAAATCGCAACACAAAAAATAACAAAGAAATAAGAATAAAAAAGGATCTCATTCCTCGACTCATTGCCTACCAGCACGAGTAATAACTTTATAAAGAATAGAAAGATAATTACTGTACCAATAGATTAATACGCTGCTGTATTTACATGTAGGTAGCCACAGGTGATGCTAACGATGAAACATGTGGTACATATGTCATGCACGAGGAGGACCATACCTTGGGTAATGCACTCAGATACATGATTATGAAGAAGTATGTAAATGTTTTAAAATAAATTTATGATTATTTTATTGAATTTACTATATATTTTAGTTTTGAGTTTATGTTGAAGTTCAAGTGCTGTCTTCTGTTATAATAAGAAAAATTCATAGGAATGATAGACTATGCGCATGTTATTTTTTATAAAAACTTTCGGCTCCCAACAATACCATTTTCATAAAATAATCATTGAACGGTCATGTGATCTGTTCCTTGATAACATAGTCCCAGATATGTGGGAATCATGATTGGTAATGCCAACCGTTTCTATTCAGGCTTGGTTAGGGAGAACAGATATAAATAGTTTTATGCTCTAACTGCGGTCTGCCACAGTTTGTATTCGAGTAAATACAGCAATACAGCCAGACATTAGAGAAGGGAAATCAATGACAATTACTCGAAAAATTTTGTAATTTCTTTTTTCATTTTTTAGTCCTGATGTGAAATTTTGTGGATACAGTGTGCCGCACCCATCAGAAAACAAGATAAACCTCAGAATTCAAACTTATGGTGAGAAATTTTCTCTCAGCTTTTTGCTAGTATTCAAAATTTGAAAAGGCCACCAAAATGTACATCGCAAATGATACCAGACTTTCTGTTGGTACTTCTAGGACCACCTGCTGGTGATGTGTTGAGGAGAGGTTTATCAGAACTAACAGCAATGTGTGAGCATGTCTTGGCAACATTTGAGGTAGCAAACATATAGCTTTGAATTAGGCCAATTAAAAAAATAAATTATTGTGTGGTTCTGTTGACATTGGCAAAAATGTAAGGTAGGTAGTTAGAAGCAAACTTTTTAATTTTCAAAAAAAAAATTATCGCTACTTCTCTAGAAAGTTTCAAGAAATCTATGAAATAAAACCTAAAGGTCAAGTTTTAGGGAAAAAAAAGATTCTTGAGTTGACTTGAACTAAGGTAGGATGGGCAACTGGAACCACAGATATGTATAATATTTTTATTTGGCTTTAATACCACAAGGGCGGCAGAACAGGGGGGGCACTGCCCCCCCCCCCCAATAATTTGATGGGGGACTAAGCCTTCAGGTAATTTTTTGGTTTCTGCATGCATTACTAGGTTCAAAACAAAGTCATGTGGTTCAACTAGCCCTTGACGTGCCGCCCCCCCCAAATGTTTTGCTTTTGCTTCCCCTGTACCATTTAAAAACTTGTACTTAATCTTGGGCCCATAGGCATTTCTAAATAATCGTTACTGCCATTAGACTTAAAATGAACAACAATATAGATTTGAAAATACTTCACATCAATTTATTTTAAATATAAAACTTAATATGAAACATTTTGGCAGCAAAAATTTTATAGAATGATTATAGGTACACAAAACTTTGAAAATGTAACATACATAACAATACTCAGCTTGTATCAATGTACCAGTAAACAACTGATAAAAAATTATTTTGTTTGACAAATTTATTTTGTCAGCTGCTGAAGTATTAACTTCTTTTGCAGACTGCAGTTGAAGATTACAAAGGGATGGAAATGAGTAATGATAGTGATGACTCAAACGAATCGTCGTCTTTAGAAGACTGATATGCACAGTTTATTGGTAGTTGTAAATACATCAATGACAAGCTGCATAGAATGTAGAGTAAATAATGGTCTTTAACAAGCTTCAGCATGCAGCATTACACATTGCCTAATAGACAAACCAGGGAGAATGAGTCAGGGTGTAATCAACAAAACAACTTAATTATGCAAGACAAAACATTGTGTCATCCTTGTTGAAAATAAACAATATATTTTAATCTTGAGCTCTAGATTGAAGGTTTTCAATTTTAAAAGTAATATTCATTTGGAGGGAATAAAAAAACCCAACCATTTATCATAATTAACAGACATTAAAAATTTAAATGGTTTATTAGGGGGTTGCCACCTTTGCTGACTAACTTTTTAGTTAAGTATTCAGGTGTCGAGCTCTGTTAGAACCACTAAATCACATACGAACACTGAAATTCTACAATAGTTTTATTTATAAAAAAAAAAAAAGTATTTAGTAAACACCCAGTGAGACTGCTCTCAAAAATCTTGTTTGTTGTGCTGATGGCCTTTAGTTCAAGGATGGTTAGTTGAATAAAGTGCAAATGTTTTAGAAAAGGAATGATCTAATTCTTGGTAAACTTATAAGCTAATTTAAAATGAAAACATAAATTATTATTGCTTGGCCAGCTTTACCTTGTAAACATGCAGCAAATGACTGGACTTGCAAAAAAAGTGCAAAAGTTCTCATTTTATCGTAAGGTTGAGACATGAAAAATTTTAATTAACATACTATAATTAATGTAAACTTTTCAATGTATTTTATTTATTTCAGTATTTCATTTATTTATTAAGCTTTGCTATTAATAATTTATAAAAGACTAATAAAAAAGAGAAAAAAATTAAAAAATATTCTTTTCAGCTGGGTCACCATAACAGCTTGCGTTAATTACTGTGGGTCTGAAAGTTAAAGTATCTTTAAAAGAGAACTTAAAAAACAATCACAACAGTTAATTGGTTTGTTCAGATATCTTATGACATTACACTTAGGGCAGATAGTTTTCCATGTTTGTGGATTGTCCTCATCATAAGTTTTGATGGTAGCGGAGCTGTAGTGTTTCAGCAAAAGGTTCGTAAAATGAGAGAAAGACAATTTGACACAATACAAGCATTTG
>JAOBYJ020130336.1:0-10114 GCA_025403565.2 Palythoa heliodiscus | reverse complement strand
CACGCTGATAGGCCAAAAATCGGTCCAATAACTTCTCATACAAGACCGGGACGTTACTGGACCGATTTCTCGCTAACTCAAGCGTGCGTTTGCTCTCATTTACTGACCTAAAACTCAAGCCATGCAATAAATATCTTAATAACCTCATTTGCTCGCTAAGCTCAGTCTGTACAGTGAAAGACCTCAGGCAAATATTTTCCTGGACAGACCTTTACTCGGTTATTAAGATATATAGGAAAAATTACTTTAAATTTTATATTTATAAAGGGTGTATTTTGAAAAACGTTCAGAGTGCAATATCTAAGCATCCATCAAAGTGAAGTATTTATAAATTGTGGGTTTAATAAAGAAAAATGAATTGGAGATTCTGCAATATTCATCTTTTACTTGGAATTTAGTTTTTTAAAAAAAAATATCTTCGGGTTTAAAATTTATTTACATGCAAATTTATAACTGTAATTAAAAGCAAGAAAAATTAATAGAAAATTGCAATATCTTTATTATATCTACAGCGACAAAAAAAAGAACTTCTCAAATTAACAATTGATGCTGCCACTTCTATTTGAGCTTGTAGACATAATGAAAACTCTGTTTTCGTACTACAGTTTTTGAAAACGTTATAAATTTGCCGCTGACTAAAATATCACAAGCACTTGCAGTCGAGCAGACAATTTGGTCGTGCATGTACATACACCGTAAGGAATCGATTTCGTTTTAGAAAATCGCACGCAAACGTACATCAATCTCAAATCATTCGTATGAATCAACCACCTTTTCTAAATAGTTAACTCGGCTTTTGGAAACTGGGAGTGTACTAATCTATCTCCTAGGAGATCGGAAGTCTCACATCGTTCGTATCGCTGTTTTCGAAATACTGAAATGAACTGACCTTTTCTCCGAGCAACGCATAGCGACTCTAATTACAGTCAATAATACAAAGTGAACTGTTCATTGTACTTGCAGATCTACAGTATCTAAAGAAGAGATCTTTCAAAACAGGCTGAAAGTCGTACATTTTGTTTCAGATAAAAGATTAATACATTATGATTATCGAGCTTTTCCAATACAGAAACGGAAGCGGTGGTATAGCGTTACCAATAGCATTTTAAAACAACTTTGAAGCATTACGAAATAGGATCACCTTTACGTAACATCAAGATTGCACGAGTTCCAATATAGGCTTTTTAGATTAATAATGTTACGCTCCTAAAAATCATAATACATGCAAGTGGTTGAATAAAAGCGCCTCAAATTCAAGACCTCTTACCCAAGTCGGAAGATCTTCCATACGAGCTATGATTGCTTCTTGTTCGCTCTCAGTTACTTCTTTAAAACCAGCCATCTTTTTCTGTTTATCTTCTTTGTTCATTTTCCACAGTACGCCAAGAAACAGTGCTATTGCGACCCAAACATAGCTAAACCCCATCCAACCCATAAACCAAATCACGAGAGCTGCTCCAACGAACTTCAAATATTTCATCACAAATTTCAAGATTGCCAAATCGGGTGGTTTCTTTTGTTCTTTCTCTGCTGTCGCTTCTTTCTTTTCATCTTGAGCTTCCTTCAATTGAGGAGATTTCTCTTCTCCCTTCGCCACCTTTTCTCCTTCTGGTTTCTCTGCACTTCCAGCAGACGCCATCTTCCAATAGCGACAGCGGTTTATCCCCTCCGGCTCAAATTCAGCGCGGGCGAACTACAATGTACACCTTGCGAAATGCAAATTAACTTATAGCGCTTGACAACATCAAACTCGTTGGCCGACAGCTCACAAAACAATGAATTTTTCCCGATGTTGAAAAATTGAAAAGTTAATACCTGTTTTCTGTGTCTGATATGGCAGGTGTTTTAAATCATTTTCCCAAATAAGTGTCTGAAAAGTTTTCACCTGCTTCGGTGTATTCGTGCATTTAGTTCTATTTTTGCGGTCAGAAACACTAAAACAGTATTAAGCCTGACAGTGACTAAATTTTTTTCTCTGATTTACCAGTACACTAAATGTAAAATGGAGATATTTTACTAAAAGTTAAATTAAACAACACAATGAAAGATTGTTTTGTCGTTTTTTGACTTTTAAACATTAATGCGTGCAACACAGTCACAGAACTGGTTTTCATCTTCCTGATAAAACCGATTAATATCAGCAAAAGTTGAATACAGATCGCATTGACTGGATATATCCGTTGTTTAAGTACTGAAAACTTTTTTCTTTCTTTGGACACAAAACACTTCACTAAAAGTGTTTAAAATGTATAAAAGTCGTAAATGGTGTGAAAAAGGGGCGCGGTCTTGCAACACAGTTTTCCAACAGCGGGTGCTTACGTGCAAATTGATGCGCGACCGGAGACAAAAGAACAGTATTTGTACTTTAAAATCTAGCAGCAACTTTAATCTTTATACTTTCTTACCAGTGAGCCATAATAAAGGTGATAGTTTGCTTTACTTTATCTGTCTTATTCTGTGGCATTAAATTAGCATTTACATCAATGTATTTAAATACGCTTAAAAGCGTTTTATAAAAGGCTTCAATCAAAAATATCAGCTTTCATATAAAAAAATTAATATTTTAAAAGCACACACCGGTACGTTTTGTGGAAAATGAGTTTCTCAAAAGCCAAACTAAATACTTGAATATTTTTTTCGCGACGCTATATTACAAAATTTAACCTCTTCCGTTAGTTCTAACAACAAACGAAGAAACCTCTGAATAATGGCTAAAAATTAAATGGCGAAAAACAATAGTCTTGCTTGAGAGTAATATTGTTGTCTCGATATTTCATTAACCGTTACTCTTTTCTTTAAGTTACTTTTAAGCTTAAAAGCTTGTCTGATCAGCTGCCGCCGGATGTACTACCCGGGAACAAAAGGAAACTATGTCGTAAAGTTGGGATTGAAAATTTATATCATTGAGTAATAAAAAGTACATTACTAGCAAGAAGAAAAGACGCCTGCTTGCTGAGTTTGTTTATACTAAAAGTAAAACTGTTTTAGTAGAGCGCTAGAGACATCGTTTGAGCAAGACGAAGGCAAAAGGGCGTCCTCTTTCTACTTGTCATAATCAGACAGAGCCATTAACTTATCATTTGTCTGTCACAGGAAGAAAATGTTTACTATATACCTCGATCTGCACTGTATTCGTACAAAAAGACGGTACATGTACAGAACCTGGTGGTGTAAAAGATAAAATCTCTCTCATGAACAAAATTGTGAAATCTCGAACTCTAGGGCTATTTACAGAACAAAAGTACGGGGGCTTTTAATTGTTCAGAAAAAATGCAGTTCTCATATATATTTAAGTGTCATGGTTCGCGGAACCAGATAGATCTAATCTGCACGTGATATACACACACCACATACCTAGACATTTTGTGCATGCATGTAAACCTCAAAGCTTGAAGATGTCGGCTCATGATCATGTTTACCCAGAGACATGACAGCACTCTAATTAAAATTCAGCATGCACTCAGACCATATGGAACGTATCGCACCCTGTGTGGTTGCAACCGCTTAACTGAAGTTTAAATATTTGGGATGATTTGCAAGACAATAATAATAATAATAATAATAATAATAATAATAATAATAATAATAGTATGAATAAAAACAACAAAAAGTACTGAAGTAGAGGTAGAAGTAGAAGGAAAATGAAGAAGAATATAGTAGGAACAATAGAATGAAAAATAATCTGAAAGAAGAAGAAGAAGGAGAAAAAAAAGAAAAACTACTATTGCAAAATAACAACATAAAACTTTCTCCTTTCATTTCTTTTACAATATCTATCTTTTTTTGAGGATTTTATCCGAGGATACTTTTTTTAAAAACGGCTGTTCGTGGTTGTAACTAGCTGAGTACCTTTAACAATTGTAGCTCTACATCAATACCAATATATAATGACTGGTGAATAATTGTAATAGAATAAAGACAGTATATTAACTGGCTAGCATAACTATGACTGACTAATTATAAGATTACCAACTTTCTCTGATGCAAAGCAAATTTTCATAATCGTAAAACAACATTCAACGAACTGCATGTTTGGTTGGGAGTTATTGATAGAATAATGCGGCTACAGTTTTGCTACATATGTTACATAAGGTTCCGTGTGGTATTAGGTTGGAAAAAATGAAAATTATGAAACGAGGTTAAACATATTGATTAAATTGAACGCAATTGTGTTACGTATACCTTCCTTTTATGAATAATTAACTCAGTGAAAATATATATTCTTTACTTTGTCTGGCACAAATACAAAAACACCATTTATTTGGATTTTCTTAATTTGTTGTCAAAGCTAAAGCGAGTTGTCTTTACATGTAAGTGCTGGGGTGTGTGATTAGCATATTCAAAATGAAAAAGAGCAAAACATTGAGTGCCAAACCAAACATGGCCCGCTTTACTTTAGAAGTGTTTTCAAAGGGGAGATAAAAAGAAAATCATCAAGTGAGTAATTAAATACAATCAAGATGCATAAAAAAATATGTATTTTTTGTCATAGCGAAGAAAGTTGCAAACTAAAAAAGAAACTGTGAATGATTCTATATAAATATTTGACAGTTACTATCTTACCCAAGACGGCATATCTTCGACTCTGGCTTCAATAGTGTTTTCTTCATTGCCGTTAAGTACCTTGCCAATTGATTTTTTCTCGGCTTTCTTTTTTCTATTTCTCATCCAAAACACGAAAATCAAGGAAGCTACTAAAACCCACTGATAACTGAAGCCTAACTTTCCCGCCATCCATACTATAAACGCTGCTCCAAGATATTTTGCCAAGGGGATCCCAATTTGAACAAGAGAAAGTTGTTCTGTGAAAGATTTAGAGTCGGCACATTTTTGTTTTTCGTTAACATCTGCGACTTGATTCTTCGCAGCATTTTCATTTGTGCCCGATTTCTTTTTTGTTATTTTCTCTTGTTTTTCTATCATGGTTGTCATCTAATTTGCAGTCCCCGACGCACTGAAGGAAACTGCCAGTCAGAAGTGGCAGTAAAATAAGTTTTCCATTTATAACTTTAGCTTTTTAATTATACAAACAATGCTATATTAGGGAAGATTTATGCATAATATGTTTTGCATAATTCAGTAGACGAGGGCAACCGCGAAGCTCCGGGTATTTAGAAGTCTTCCGTGTAGCCAGTTAAAAGTGATATTATGACAAGCGTTATCCATAGTTTAGCGTTTCGTTTACCAATTTGGAAGCACTTTCTCAATCTGAGATTTAGTTGTTTTTGTGTTTGCTTTTAACTCAAAAGCTCAGGCCTAGGCTTGAGAAAAGAAGACTAACCGACACAAATGCTGAAAAAAAACCAATTTATTACCTATTAAAAATATTTTCTCAAAACTTAACAGAATTTAATTCAATCTGCCGTGTAGCACATAAACAAATAGCAGCTATAGAAGTTCTTATTGCAACTTGTTTTCGAAAGGCCTTAATATATTTCAAATTTTGGTAGTATTGATAAATACACCTGTACTCTCTCATACTATTCTGATTTTGAGCAACTCGCTCGGTTTAGACGCATGTCTGGGTTTAGAGAGGAGATTACATGACGATATACTGATTTCTTGTTCTCGATGTTCTTGACATAGTCCACCACAACAGTTGATAGTAACATATCTCTCAAATTTGGCAAACGTACTAATGCTTAGCTGCTCTTTCAGATCGGACCTCATTTTTCGATTTAATTGATTTTAATTATTAGTTTCCAGTCCCCTGATCGTTTTGTTATCGGCTAATTTTGCTTGGCAATGTCCGTATGCAAGACTTTTGCTATAGACAGTGCTATATTGTAGGAAAAAAACATCAGTAGAAACACGAAGTTTCTACTCACGATAAATGGAACACAGGGAGAGAAATCGGCACATTAAAGGGACCGCGGAGTAAGAAATTGATTTTGAGGGCACTGAGTCACTGATGAGAATCGAACCCGTGACCCTCTGATTACCGATCAGATGCTCTACCCCCATGACTCCGCTCCCCATGTGAGTCTCTTATGCTCAGTGGAGAGAGCATCTGACTAGTAGTAAGAGGGTCATGGGTTCGATTCCCGTCTGCAGTGACTCAGGATTTTTTTTCTGAGTAATTCAACTTTAGGAGCACTTTCTATCGCTACGTAACGAAGTTGCAAACCTCCATATAGAATCATTTAAAGAATAGAATCATATATTAGCAATATACTACCGGATTTTTCGAGCGAGCTGACACGAGATATACATCCAGCGGGAATAGAAAATTTACAAGAACTTAACCAGTGACTCGGGTACTCATGTGAGTCGCTAAAGCTCAGTGGGTAGAGCATCTGACCGGTAGAGCGTCATGGGTTCGATCCCCGTCTGCAGTGGGTCACAACTTTTTTCTGAGTCATTCCACTCGAGTATCACTTTCAAACTTTACACTATGAATCAAGGTGCAAACCTCCATATAGAGTAATTCGAGGAATAGAATATCATATAGCGATATACTACCGGACATATCGAGCGAGCAGATGCGAGATGTATGTTCAGCGGGAATAGACAATTCACAAGAGCGTAAGAGGTGACTCAGCTTCCCATGTGAGTCTCTGTAGCTCAGTGGGTAGAGCATCTGACCGGTAATCAGAGGATCATGGGTTCGATTCCCGTCTGCCGTGACTCAGAACTTTTTTGTGAGTCATTCAACTTGAGAAGTACTTTCTAACTTTATATAACCAAGTTGCCAGCTCCCTTATAGAATAGCTAGCCTTGTTTAAAATTATGTGGCAACTTCGAGCAGATTCCGCAAAGGTCCTTTCGATTCAAAGCATGCTTCGTTTCCCGTCACACAGTTCCAGTTCTTGTTTTTTTGTGGGTGCCGCACAAGTGCCATAGAATACCATACGTAAAGTTATTTCAGGGTATTTTTGAATGTATATTTAACAATTGCGCAGCATGGACAGAATCATCTCGAAAATGAGTATAACTTGCTAGGATATCAAAGTTGTTTTCGTGATCTGCTCCTTCATGACAAATAGACTCACAGCCGCCATTCCGAAACATATTAACAGTTTCTTGTCGTGACAGGTTACCAACAGATACTTATAACTGAAGACGTTGTGGCGATCGCTTAAGCGATCCACTCTTCATTGCGTGACTTGTGTTCCCAAGTGGGGGAACAAGACATCGCTCGTTGTGTACGCGCGTTTAGTATATAGTTTTCAGTTTTAGCGTATCTGACGCAACGCGAGCGTAAGACTAAATAAAGGTTCAGTCAGTTATCGTATACCTTTGTCTTAGTGTGTTGGTAAATTCTCAAAGTGGTAACCCCGACGAGCAAGCATAGATATCTATCGAACAATCGCCGAACGATCAACCAACCGTCTAGAACGTGTAAAACATGTAGAACGTGTAGAACTAATAGAACACGTAGATGGTATAGAGCCTATAGAACGTGCACGTAGAACATGCAGAACGTGTAGAATATGTAGAACATGTAAAACACGTAGAACGTGTAGAACATTTACAACGTGTAGAACGTGTAAAACATGTAGAACATGTATAGAACGCGAAGAACACATAAAACATGTAGATGGTATAGAGCCTATAGAACGTGTAGAACATGTAGAACGCGAAGAACACCTAAAACATGTAGATGGTATAGAGCCTATAGAACGTGTAGAATATGTAGAACGTGTAGAACACCTAAAACATGTAGATGGTATAGGCCTATAGAAAGTGTAGAATATGTAGAACGTATAGAACGTGTAGAACACCTAAAACATGTAGATGTTATAAAGCCTATAGAACGTGTAGAATATATAGAACGTGTAGAATATGTAGAACGTGTAGAATATGTAGAACGTGTAGAACACCTAAAACATGTAGATGGTATAGAGCCTATAGAACGTGTAGAACATGTAGAACGCGAAGAACACCTAAAACATGTACATGGTATAGAGCCTATAGAACGTGTAGAATATGTAGAACACGTAGAACACTATTTTTTTATACTACGTCATTGATTAAATTCGAAATTGAAAAGGAGCTGGCACGAGTCTAACGATCAAACCAAAGCAAATATATGGTGAAGAGAGGTCGCTGGATTTGGCTAAACTGCAGAACACTATCTAATTATCTAATTATCTATCTATCTATCTATCTATCTATCTATCTATCTATCTATCTATCTATCTATCTATCTATCTATCTATCTATCTATCAATCTATCTTGGTTATCTGCCGCGTGGCAGGTTTAGCGTCACACATACCATCCATCCCGATCTTCAGCCCTACGTTTGATCTCTCCATATGTCTCTGTTTTATTGTTTTCTTTCTTACACCATTGGTAGAACAAAGTCATTCTCTTCCTTCCCCTGCCCCTTTTTCCGTTTAATCTCCCTTCGATGACATCCCTTAGCAAACTTTGGCCAATCCACTTCTTCTGCCGGTTATAGATGGTCGAGATCAATGTTCTTTTCTCCCCAGTCCTTCGCAATACTTCCTCATTTGTCACTTTTTCCGTCCAGCTTATCTTCTCCATTCTCCTCCAAAACCACATCTCTACAATTTCCAATCTCCTGATATCTTCCTTTTTCAGTGTCCACAATTCTGACCCATACAAAAGTACACTCCACATCAAGGTCTTAATCATTTTCTTTTTCAACCTTAAAGAAAACTTGTTCCTTAGCAGCTCTCTTCTTGAGTTAAAGGCAACCTTTGCTAGCGCAATCCGTGTTCTTATCTCTGTCCTGCAGAAGCTGTTACTTGTCAAAGTACTCCCGAGGTATTTTAAGCTTTTAACTTGTTCCAGATTGTTATCATTTAGTTTAATCTTGATACCATCTTCGCCGTTCTTGTTGATCCTCATCACCTTCGTTTTTTTTACATTGATTCTCATTCCAAAATCCTCAGTAGTTGTATTCAGACTGTCCATCTGAATCTGCTACCATGACTTGGTCATTCGCAAATCGTACTGCTTTTACCATCTGACTGCCAACCTTTACTCCCTCTTCATAATTATCTAGTGATGTTCTGACCATTACTTCCGCAAATATATTGAAAAGAGAGGGTGACATCAAGCAGCCCTGACGCACCCCTCTACTAGTCACTGCTGGTTCCGACTCTCCATCTTTTTTTCTTGCTGTTGTTGTTTGCTGCATGTATAACTCGCTGATCAATCGTCTATCTCTCCAATCCACATCAACACTTTTGAGAATTTCCATAAGTTTTTCCCAACTGACCCTGTCGAAAGCTTTCTCAAAATCCACGAACGATGCATATAACTCTTGACCGTGTTTAATGCTTCGCTCTACCAGAATTCTCATTACCGCTCGTGATAAGATAGAATACCCGTCCACTTATTTGCATATCCCAAACGTCTGCCACCGCGGTACGCAGTCACACGGAATAAATCTAAAACTTTAAAAAGACATGCAGTAGAATTATGGTAGGGTTAGGGGTAAGGTTTAGTATCAGTGTTAGGGGTACGGTTTAGTATCAGGGCTATTATTCATAAACTTTACTCCGGACTGCGGACCACGGTGGCAGTAATACCTATACCTTCACTTGTTAATATTCATAATTTTCACTCCGGACTGCGGAACGCGGTGGCAATAATACATATACTTTTTTTATTGTAATATTCATAAACTTCACTCCGGACTGCGGATTGCAGTGGCAGTAACCATGAACTTTTTTCTATGACTATACTCATAAACTTCACTCCGGACTGCAGACCGCGGTGGCAATAAGACATGTGCTTTCAGATATTCATATTCATAAATTTCACTTTGGACTGCGGACCGCGTTGGGAGTAAGTACTTTCTGATATTAATATTCATAAACTTCACTGCGGACCGCGGTGGCAATAAGACATATACCTTAAGATATTTAAAATAATTATATTTTTTTTGCTTCTGACTACAGATCGCGTAAAAACTTCTTCGTTCTAAAACATCGACTGCGGACCACGGTGGCACTCTCAGTTAGGCGGTTTAAAAGTGGACGGGTATTCTGCAATCGCTCCATGGATTTGTACTCAAATTTAGGGAAAATTTGTGGCAGTTTCAGGGTAAAATGGAGTAAGGCTGTTTATTTAAAAACGAGAAAATAGACCACAGATGAATAAGGATACCCGGGAGGTGGGAGGATGGGGGGGAAGGGG
>JAOBYJ020130226.1:0-10114 GCA_025403565.2 Palythoa heliodiscus | reverse complement strand
CGGTCCCGGATGTAGTTTCGTATGAATTTTACGAGTGGTGTATTTCCCAGTAAAACACTCGCGTCTATATAATAAAAACGTTTTTATAAAAGCAGTCTCTGTTTCTTTTCTTTCCCTTTTTTATGTCTTCTTTTTTCTTCCTTCTTTGTATTTCAGTTTTCTTAATCTCTTTTCTCCACCTTATAATACGGCGCCAATTGGAAAAATTATATCAAATCCATTGCCTTTTCTTAACCTACCTCAAAAAGTGGCGAACTGCTCAAGCTGAACCCGTCGGAGCATGGTTGTCGGGTCAAACTCTTTGCCAATGGATTATCTCTTGCAAACCGCGCGTTAAAAGAGGAAGAACCAAATTTCTTGACTGCTGACTCGGGCCTTTCCTTGTCCTGTTACATTCGATAAAATTCGCTAATTAGCTTTTAGTATTCTTTTTTCCAATGCTTAAAATGATATCTCTTAGCAGGCAGTGAGGTTAGCTCAGTAGTTAAGATGCTAGGTTGGCATGCGGTTGTTCTACGTTATTCAAATCCCATCTCAACTAATGAGATTAAAATCACTGCAAGTTGTTGCTCTATAGGCATTGACTGGTCTGCCTTCTACCAGTTGGGACTTCTTAACTCATAACTCGAATCCACAAGATTTTTAAGCCAGTTTTCCATATAATTACTTGTGTTGTAGCTGTCGCTCTTGTTGCAATTCACTCAGCGACAGTATAAAGCTTACGAATCGACGACGTTCGTACGAAGACGCCGTTGGTTCACGTCACGAAGTCACGTTTCCGTCGTGTTAAAAGTTAAATTTTCGATTCTCAGATGCGACGGCGACGTTTGGTGGCGTGCGCGCCCAAATTTCCCGCCATGTTTTAGTTAAGCAGTGGTGAGTTCGAGTGCCCGAAAGCCATGGCTAAAATTTTGTTTTCATAGAAGATAAGAAACATTTTCGTAAAAAGTTGTCTCTATGCAACACTTGAGTGTCATTCCAATTACACTTCAAATTTGACAAAAATGTTTAAAAACTCACCTCACGTTGTGCTTCGCGGAGGACGCCGCCAAATCACTCTTTTCAACGTCGTCGCTTTTGAAGGGACGTCGTCAAGAGCCTAGAAACGCATGCGCACTACATGTCATGCAATCTAACGGCGGCGTCGTGCCAACGTGGTCGATTCGTAAGCTCTCTAATATCGACAGCTGTGACGCGAGCGATTATTTGGAACCCAGGCTTAAGCTCCAATAGACCTAACCCGTCGGCCTCAATGTTTTCCCAATACACTCCTCTTGGGAAATAAGATGCTTTGTTTAAGCTGAACATTCTTTCGTGTCTGTTTCATTGCCCAGGAGGACTGTATTGGGGAACCATGGAGGCCGATGGATTTGGTCTGTTGTAACAGTCGCAAAAATGACTATCACTCGCGTTGCTCCAATTGCAAATAAAACGGTTTCTTTTTATTGCTATAGTCGCTGGGCATATTTTTTCAGCAACTGTATCAGACTTTCCAACCTTCGGAGAAGGAAAAATCGGGAGACATTTTCGAGCGCCGAAGTGCGAGGCACTGAGAGTAAGACGGTAAGAGGGTATGCTCCCTCAGAAAGTTTTGAAATTTTAACCCTCGAAAACTCCATTTCAAGCGTTTAGGACAACGATTTCTGTCAAAAGTGTTTGGTAAATTGATTGCTTTTTTATTGTAACAGGATATCATAGTGAATCATATTCTCTATTTCGCGTCCTTGTAACGTAAGTATTATGACAATTTTAAGAAAGTATCATAATGGGTGTCAAATCGGGATTTCCATCCTGATCGCATGTTGGTCGGGATTCGGGATTCGGGATTTTCAATCAAAATTGGGGACAGTCTGCAGTATCAACAGCTGTAACGCCAGCGACTATATGGAAACCAGGAAACAACAACAACGATAATATACTTTTTCCACTACATAACATTTAACTACATTTACAGGAACAAATTTTGCATGGTGAGATGGATGAGGGATTCCCAGGCTTTAAGAAGCTAAAGGTACAAAAACATTTCTGTGTCGATAATGATATGCATTTTTCCGTTGGACTTCTTTTATTGTCCATCGGACGATCGGACCCCGTCGGCCGATCGGGATAGCCACCCTCGAGGCACCCACATACGTTAAAATATTTCTAAGTGTCGATAATGATATCCATTATTCTGTCGGACTGCTATTGCTTTCAATCGGAGTAGCCATCTATCACACTCCATTCATAAACTAACATTTCCGATGGTGGTTTCGAATTCCATCGGAAAGTTAAATTTTCCGACAGAGTTTGATTGAATGTATTGGACATGTCTAGGCTCACTGGAGCCGGCGCTTAGCTCCGGTTTCTGTAGTGTTAAACGGATGAGAGTTATTGACTCCCCCTGGACGGTACACTAATCCATCGCAGGTTAGCCCCCAGCAGAAGCTGGTACTCATTTTACCGACCCCGTAAGGATGGAAAGCTGAGTCAACTTTGGCGGAAAGAAGGTCACACAAATGTTCAACACTCAGCTGAGATGGGATATGAACTTGGGACCTTGTGATTGGAAGGCAGAGATCTTATCACTACGCCAATCGCGCAGCCGCTAGGCTTTAAGAAACCAAAAATAGAATGTTAATTGCAACTTGTGGAATGTGAATGAGAAGATAAAATACCAGGTTCTCCACGTGGCAACTAGCAGTGGCGGATCCGCACCGGTTTTCGCCGTTTTACGGAAATCCGTCAGATTTTTCATAGCATAAAACGGGGTTTTCATTTCATAGGGATTAATAACTCATCAGTCAAGCAGGAACCGCCCGTTACTTCTCATGTCAAAAATAATAAATGTTGATTGACTTTAGAAATCTATAAATGGGTACGCAACGGTAAAAAAAATCGAAGTATATGAGATTTCAATATTAGAATAAAGGAACCAACGGCTATTAGGTGAAATGCAAAAACGGCGAAGTTCACAAAATTAAATATATCCTCGTCTTATAAGATACCTACAAGAATCTTAAGTCGGTGTATTATGTCTTGGGAGTCTGCTAAACACCCGTATCTACCCCTCGTAGGGTCGTAGCTGGGGACATATTCGTCTGCACCTGCGCAGAGGTAAATTTTCTCGGCAGTCACTCTGTAGGCGGCATCACATTGCACAACGTTACCCTTGTTCTGTATCAGAATGATACGACCGTAGATCGTCGAGTCTAGGGAGCGAATATCATTCAAATTTTAGACGAAACTGGAAAAATACAACGGCATCTAAGTTAGAACGCCTAGTGCATTGTGCAAACCATGCGTATTTCGTAAAAGTAAAGGCAAAGGTAAAAGTAAACGTAAAAGTAAACGTGAACGTAAAAGTAAAATTAAAGATAAAGGTAAACGTAAACGTAAAGATAAAGGTAAACGTAAAAGTAAACGTAAACGTAAACGTAATCGTAAAAGTAAAAGTAAACGTGAACGTAAATTAAAGGTAAACGTAAACGTCAATGTAAAGATAAAGGTAAACGTAAAAGTAAACGTAAAGATAAACATAAAGGTAGACGTAAAGGTAATCATTATCAATACAGCCACAATGAAATCTTTGAGCCGCTCCAGGTCATAGATAATTAAGGCCCAGGGAGTAGAAACACGAGTCTTACTGGCTGCTTTTTGTTTACCTAAATACAAGCCGGAGTTTTTTACTTTACCTTACCTTTTGTAAACGCCGTGTCAAGGTTTTTGTTTAATAGTGCTTTCTTGTCTCTTGTCAGCCACAAAGTTCGGTCGGAAAGTAGAAGGAACTGGGCTGAGAGCGTGAACTGCGCGGGCACTGGTTCACCGATTTGTTGAAATCTAATTGGAAGACTAAAGCTGATTGGATCACGTGGGTTGCATGCTATCGGCTCAGCGTACGTCATTTTCTGTAAAATTTGAATGAGGTCTACTATATAACTGACGTTTATATTAGCTAAAGTCGAACTATTTCTAAACCAATCAAATTTCTCATTATCCAAGCTGGTAAATATAGGAAGAATGTTCACTCCCAAGGGACAGTTCATCCCACTTAGGCTTATTCAGATAAAAACCAAATGTGTTGTTCTTATTCAAGGGTTCAGTTTTTTAAAGCTATTCCATAATAGGAATATTCCTTAATTTCCGGAATTTCCGTTTTTCAAATAGTCAATCCACATACTCTGAAGTGCGCGGAACAG
This sequence comes from Palythoa heliodiscus, assembly GCA_025403565.2. Lineage (NCBI taxonomy): Eukaryota > Metazoa > Cnidaria > Anthozoa > Zoantharia > Sphenopidae > Palythoa > Palythoa heliodiscus. The sequence goes on along the minus strand of JAOBYJ020130226.1, from coordinate 5,936 downwards.
TTTTTGCGATCCTCGGGTAAGCGGATTTGTTAAAAACAGTTCACTGCAGAGGAATCAACCGCAAAAATGGACGCAATTTGGTTATTATTGCCGTTAAGGTAATGTTACACGGGACAATTTTAACGCAACATTGTTGCACGAAAATCAGCATCGTGTAGCAGGGTGTTACACAAAGTTAAGTGCAACAAAGTTCGCGCAACATTGTTGTGAGTTTTTGAGCATCATTTAAAAACTTGCAACCAAATTTACGCTAAAAATCGTAATCCGTGCCATGTTACACGACATTAATTTTTCGCGCAATAATGTTGTGCTAAAAATCGTTACCTCGTGTAACACTACCTTTAAGATTAGTGCGGTGTTGTCACTATTCCTTATTGTTAGACTGCCTATTTTGATACCCTGGATCATATTGCTGGAGGAGTATTCCAAGTAAACCAGAATTAAAATAAGCCCAATGAACGATTCTCTCACAAAATTCATGTACCCCTATTCCAGAATCAGCCCCAAACGAACACCCCCTAAATATAGTGTCACATGGAAGTAATTATGAACATCTCAGCTTTTTTGCAGTTTAACTTTTTTTAAAAATTTAAAATATTAACGATCTCTGGTCAAAAATTTAATGATAAAAATAAGCTTTTGGCTGTTATTCTACAGCCTTCATCAGATAAAATGAAGAGAAAACGTCAAGTAGTAAATAAAAATATAAATAAAAATAGAACAATACTAATGAGAAATGTACTCTTTCTTTAAAAGAATACTGTATTGTTTAGGAAGTGGCTTTGAATTGTTATCAGCATTATTTTGTAGGCAGAGGTATGCCAACATTCTAAAGTTTTCTAAAGTTTTTCTGACTTTTTATAGCAAACTAGCCTTCGCTGTTTACCGCTCTATTGTTAACGTTTCTCTTTTGTTTCCAACACGAGTTCTTTTGTTTGCAAATGATAAAGAAAACGTGACTGCTGTTTTCTACGCCTTTTCAACTTTACTCTTGTGCAGTAAAGACTGTCCGGCTTGGTTGAGGTTAAAGTGGATGCTCGGCCTCTACTGGCCAACAGAGACTGCAGCAAAAACTAAAGTGGGACTTTCTCCTGCTTCCCAGTAGCCACAATAGTGTTAAAAACCTAGTAACCTACCTGTGTTGCCGTACAAGGTAACAGTTTTATGTAATACGTTCCAGTGTAGTCTCTCATCGCGTAATCTGATACAAACTGCCAGCTCTGCAGGGGATACTGGTATGTCTTCTCACTCCTCACCAGCTTTAGAGTGAAACTCAGATTGGGATGGTCACGTGACACAACCATGGATGCACCTTTGAAACCTTAAAACAGATTTACAGTTAGAGTTGGCGGTAGGTTGATCGGGTTACCATAACTATAATGTGAACTTATTATGAATTGGTTTGTACCGCAATGAAAAGCAATAACATTTTGAAGTGATCCTCGCGATAATATACGCAGTTCAAGGAACTGCAAAGTACAAGTCTGAAAAAGAATCTTAATTTGTCAGGATGCCCTCTTTCAGCGATCAGCCCACTAAGCTGTAAAGCGTGTTGCGAGCAGGTCAAAATTTGAAAACCCGATGAAGTCCTGAAATTTTTCAAGCTTCTACTTTATTGCAAAAATCGCTTCATAACATCAAATACAAAAGCTTGCATTTGAATTTTCAGTTAAAAATAGTGCGTTCTTCGGTAGACACGCCATGAAAATAGTGCGTTCTTCGGTAGACACGCCATGAAAATAGTGCGTTCTTCGGTAGACAGGCCATGAAAATAGTGCGTTCTTCGGTAGACACGCCATGAAAATAATGCGTTCTTCGGTAGACACGCCATGAAGATCAAGCTTTTGTCAAATATTTCAAAGGAAAAATTGGCAAATGAGCCAAACGATTTTATAAAGCTTACAGCTATTTTATTTCTAATTTATCTGATTTATTTAATTTTTTATTTCATTAACAAAAAGCTGGAGCGAATAATTTGTTAGTGCAGCCAGGGCGGTAACTATGGGAGGGGCCCCCAATAATTTTTGTGTGCTTGCATGTTTTTACAAGCAAACAATTGTTAAAAGATTTAGAGGCAATTCTAACAACAATAAAGACTTATTTTTCTAAAGTCCTTCCGGAAAGTATTCCCCTGGAACCCTCTTTTATACTCCCTCCCTCCTAAATTTCATCAATAACCGCTCTCCCCCCCACAAAAAAAATATATATATATATTTCTAGCAAGGCCCTGAGAGACGATGAAGTTATGATACATGTGTCCTAGCAAATGGATCAGACTTTCTGTAAAACAACTACAACAAAAAAAAGAATTCACCTTCTTTCCTTAAGAGAAATTTTCCTCTGAACTTTGTTTTGGTTTTGAAGTTCACAACTAGACGTTTGTCTGTATCGCGGACTCCAATACTAACAAGCCACAGACTGCCTTTCAACATGGAGCCATCTGGAGTCTGCACGCCATCTTTAAGTAGTACAGCGGTATCATACATCAGACTTAACCGTAGGTACGTCACGTAGTCGTAATGAACCCACTGTCGCTGTAAGACCGAACGATACACATATGACACGAACAAGGGAACTCGGACAGTGAGCTGGGACTTTTCAATATCACGTGACTGGCCATTGGTTACAATTGTCCCTCCGCAATATTGAGTCAACTCTGAAATGTCAAAGAAGTTTTCAAAAGTCCAAAGACAAGATTCCAAGTCAAGATTTTTGTAGAAGCGAAGCGTATTGTTTCCCCGCAAGTCTGGACTGAATTGATACGGCCTTCCTTCTAGCATAGCACGAGAATTTTTTGAGTTACTAGAAATGAAGGTAAACTTTGTAATCGCTTCTTTCTCACTGAGAAAATTTGAGCATTTATGCTGTGCAACCCGCAAGACGCTTTTGCCAAGAACTTGTTTGAAATCACTCACTCTTTTGGTCGTGATGACGGGAATTAAGCCATCCGTGTGCGGGATTTGAATTTTAATATGTACCATATTTGCTCTCCCATCATCCCTTGCTCCGGTGAACTTAATATTAGCAACAAAAGGCTCGGCACCAGCCTGCAGTTGACCACGTGACTGACAAATACCATCTGTTTTGCTAATTGTGACTTCCGTGCTTATTAACTCAGTTCCAGCTCCAGTAGTTGCACTCACTGCTCGTGCAATGCATCTTAAACGAGAGCCTGGTACAAAGAAAGCGCTATCGAGTGTAATACGGTTTACGTCAGCAAAAAACTTATCGGGGAAAATATTTGTAAACAGGTCAGACCCTTTAGCTGCCATTTGCCATCGGTATTCCGTTCGAAGGTTGTCGATCTGTTGACTCGCGCAAATGGATCCAGTTTCTGCATAACGTGAGAACTTAGGATCACATGCCTGGGAAAACAAAACCTAACTTATTTGGTGCAGAATAACAAAACGAAGAACGCATGAATGAATATAGAGAGGGAGGAAGAGAGGAAAAGAGAAAGAGAGGAAAGAAGGAAGAGGAAGGAAGGAAATAAAAAAGGAAGAAAGGAAGGAAAGAAGGAAAGAAGGAAAGAAAAGAGGAAAGAAGGAAGGAAGGAAGGAAGGAAGGAAGGAAGGAAGGAAGGAAGGAAGGAAGGAAGGAAGAAATGCGGGGAGGGAGTAAGGAATGAATTGATAAAGAAAGGAAGGAAGGAAAGAAGAAAGGAAGGAAGGAAGGTAGGAAGGAAGGAAGGAAGGAAGGAAGGAAGGAAAGAAATAAGGGAGGGAGGAAGCTAGAGAGGAAGACGGTAGGAAGGAAGGAAAGAAGGAGGGAGGGAAGGAAGGAAGGAAGGAAGTAAGGAAGGGATGGAGGGAGGGAGAGAGGAAGGAATGAAGGAAGGGAGAGAGGGAGGAAGGGAGGGAGGAAGGAAGGAAGAAAGGAAAGGAGGGAGGGAGGAAGGGAGGGAGGAAGGAAGGAAGGAAGAAAGGAAGGGAGGGTGGGAGGAAGGAAGGAAAGAAGAGGTTATTGAACGAGCAAAGGAAATAATAAACGAACAAACGAACGAATAGATTCACCAATGAAAAGGTACACAAGAAGATGACTATTTAAACATGGTTATCCACGCTGGTTTACTAAAATGTTGAAACTGAAAAAATGAGTAAAGAGTAAACGCTTGCATGAGCGTTCGAACAAGTACATTGATGATAAGTGAGTGAGTGATCGGACATCAGTAACTGATGGTGTAAAGACTACCGTTACGCAGATAGCTGGATACCCCTGGGCCAGTTCAGCGGATGCCTTTGTGACGTCATCATACTGTCTGAGTGATACCACCTGGGGAGGGAGTGGAAATGTCATAGTGCCAAACCATCTCGCTTTTTCAATGAAAACGACTAGCTTTTTCCTACCCAGGACTGTGGCGTCATTTTCTTCTGATTCCAGTCGCAGAGAAAATGCCTGGCGAATCTGCCGGTTGTTGTTATGTAACACCTTGACTTTGAGTAAGTGGCTGGTGGCGTTCCCCCAAAAGGTCAACACCTTAAATGACAAAATAGTATCAATTTTTAACACTTAGTACCTAAAAATGGGACCACTTTGTAAGTAATGAAGAGGTTCTAAGGCGCGCAGGTGTGGAATACATAGAATTAAAGTTGGTGAGAAGTCGTCTGCACTGGTTTGGTCGTATGGAAAATCACAGACTCCTACTTGACCAGCTAGCAAATGGATCCCGTCCCGTGGGCCGACCAAAGTTACACTTCAAGGTCACCTGTAAATGCGCTCTTAAGTGTGAGCCATTACTGAATGCGTAGCATATCTCTATGAGCCATTACTGAATGCGTAGCATATCTCTATGAGCCATTACTGAATGCGTAGCATATCTCTATAAGCCATTACTGAATGCGTAGCATATCTCTGTGAGCAGTCGAACTGAGTGGCGTGGACTCACGAACCCCGTCCGCGGAAGATTGAATTAGAAGCGATTGGAGGAGTATATATATAGGAATGAAGGGCAGTAGACGAAAGAGAACTGTGGTGAATCCGCAATAGACATACAAAGTAATTCAGTAAAATATAACGTAGAATAAATAAAGCTGTATTCTTTTCAAGGGAACAGACTTTGTTACAATGGTAATATAAAGAAGGACAAAACTAAACCCACAGTACTGGCTCGAAAGGCAAATAAAACCCACTTGCATTTGTAGTTGGCTAAACTTAATGTATTTTCACGTAGATTGGCGTCAGTATATCGTTCATTTACAACCGGTCTAGATCTGGACATTGAAAACTTTGACATCGCGTTTTACAATAAGGTTCAACCTTGTTTAGTATCGAGTCACTTTTATGAAGCTATTTATAAAGTACTTACAGGAATTCTATGTTTAAATTAAATGTTTAAACTCGAATGATTTAAGAAAAAAATGCTGTACCTCATTAATGGGATCGTAGTCTTTTCCAGCCTTTGCTGAGCCATCGACGCTATACACGCGTACTCGCGAGCGGCGCGCGGGATCACCCGTCTTATACACAGTTATTCTTGCAAAGGTGGTCCGCCCGCTCAAAATGGGCGCCTCTACATACAACCGGGATACAGAAAACTGAACGACAGGTTCTGCGGTAAAACACAGCAACATTAAAGCAAAAACTGTTTATGAAGTTTCTAAAGTTGAACTCAAAACTTCTACTTAGACCTTATTACATTTTTCCGGCTAAAAACTTGAAAGTTGTTAACAACAACAATAACAACAACAAAAACATTAATTATAGTAACAATAATAGTAATGAAGACGATGATAGTAATAATAACTGATTAACTGTTAAGTTAACGCACGATGTAAAGACGTTAACCCTATTCAGACTGGGCTTTTTTGGAGTTCCTGTAACTGGGGGGGGGGGGCTTTTGAAGCCCCCCCTAAGATCTCCGTATCTATAAATGCTATTGTCATGAAACTTGGGGGTTAGATAGACCATGAGTAGCTAATTCAATTAACGTGTTTATT
>JAOBYJ020130124.1:0-10115 GCA_025403565.2 Palythoa heliodiscus | reverse complement strand
ATCTTCCAAGATGGCGGCGGTGATCGCAGACTCTGGGATTTTTCCGCCATTAAAACATGCTCTACCGCCTGCAAGCCGGCTACCCTATGTTAAACAACAATGCTAAATTAAATACCCACCCTAAGTAAAAATCAACTATCAAAAAATACTTAGGTTATGTAACAGTAGTGAAATTATTAGCGACAAAGTGTTAATATTTATTTAATCTGGCGCAGAAATGCACCCTCTGTTGTTCTCAACGAACCATGTTAGCTCTAGAGTAACTTAACGTAAATCATTTTCTAAATATTTTTCAATTCAGATGAAGAGGACGCACGTTTCATAGAATTATCCGACTGTGGCCATATATTCGAAGTTGAGGCACTTGACCAGTGGATGGATATGGCAAAGGCAAACGACGATGGAAAGGCCGTAGGCATCCAACTCAAAGAGTGTCCAAAATGCAAAACCCAGATCAGAACAAGTCTACGTTATGGTAATATTATCAAGACCATCTTAGCGGACTTTGAAACGGTGAAGAGGAAGCATTACCTCAAAGAAGAGGTAAAAAATGAAAAAGTTGAGGTAGTGTTGGGCGAACTGGATATTATCTCTGATTGCTTCGAAAGCGAAGCGAACGAATTGCGCATGTTTCTAAACCACAAGAATTTGACCGCAGAGCAACTTAATATGGTCGAAAATCAAATCAATTTCCTGAAACTGATGATGGAAATAAAGCTGAAAATTGAAAGTGAACTCGATGATCAACGACAACAATATCCAGATAAGCTAATTGAAATGACAGACGTGTCGATGAAACTCAAGAGTCGGTTGAATTCTGAAGTAGAATTGGTGATGAAGAAACGCGCTCGATTTAGTGAGCAATTGCTGGAAGAAATTCATGGTGAGCTCATGAGGTTTCTACTTCTTGTGAGCTACACGATTGCGCAAACACTATTTGATGCACACGGAGCTCGCCTCAGCAGCCTGGATGCCGAAAAAATGAAACACATTCAGGAAGCTCTGCAGTCGGAAAAAATTATTGGTGAGTAGAGAGATTTTCACGATCAGTTTATATATGTATGCTTTTATTTATGGGCAGACGTTTCGGGGAATAAGCTACATTACATTTAATCTCATTGGTACTGCACGCCTTTGCTGTTTCATTCATGATCAACAATGTAAAACTCAAATCAGTCCCATCTAGCTCCTAATGACAGGACACAGTTCAGCCCCGACATTTGCGCAAAATGTAACAGCCGAAAAGTAAACTTTCACAAACTTTATTATTATCGTTACGCACAATGGTGATGATGATGATAGTGATGATGATGGTGATACTGATGCTGATGTTGATGATGAATGTGGTGATGATACAGTAACGGATCCAAGGTGGGAAAGCGCAGTGGTCGATAGCTCCCCTTTCATCAAATTCTTGAGTGCCATGTCTTGAACGATTTACTTGACTTTAACAAACACTAGTGCCAAAAATAAACATTTTTCGGGGCAGCACACGGTACTCCTTCCAAGATCGTCCCCTGAGGTATGTACATAATTACAAATATAGATAGGTAGATAAAACGCTGACACACACGAAAAAGATATTTAAGAAAAGAGAGAGATTTAGATTAGTATTTTATATTAGAAAGGTTTCAAAACAATAATTCTCGCTGTTACTTTCGTTGCAACAGATACCAAAAAGCGCGAGAGGTATATGGCGAGACTAAAGCGCTTCATGACTGTCTACTTACCGCGTGTTGTTTACAAAGAGGTGACCAGAGATGAGAAAGACATGATTGTGAAAGCCATGGGACTCAACCAAGGACACTGGTTCAAATGCCCAAATGGTTAGTATGTTTAGGTTTTATTGACGGTGGATGGGTGTCCGCATAACTGATATTACATACGAAAAAACTTTGGAATCCAGTGAGTAAATGTTGCTTTGATAAACCGTAATAGTACTACACAGCTCATAAAAGGGCTGCTCGAGCTAGTTCTTTAACCCTCAAACATAAGAAAAATGCAAGGGCAGATTCTACCAAGTAAGGCCCATACTTTTATGGAGAATTTGGATTTTCGTCATTTTTATCTCATCCGTGCACGAAGTGCAGGATGAGATACTGTGAGGGGGCTAAAATGTTAGCACGGTTTTTAGGATTGGGGCGAGCATCTTTAAACGTGCAGCGATCAAAAATGGCGGATTTCTCTCATGCTTTGCATTGTGAGTAAAGTCTACTCTACAGTTATTGAAATGAAAGTCTGGCTATGGAATAGAATTAAAACCGCTGGTTATTTTTCAGCTTTAATGCCACCTGAGGCTTAATCCCGCAAACTCGAACAAGATCGAGATCAGTAAACAGTGGGGTTTGCATCGAGGATTTTTGTCAACATTCGAACTTTCGCTTCTCAGGCCAGTAGTTTTAAACTTATACCGAACATTTGAAGATGGTAAATAACTTTATCCATGGATGAGATGGCTCACAAGCAGCCCTTTGAATTATCTAATCAATTCCAAATTTCGTATTATAAAATAAAGCAAATATAACACGCATTCTGATTGTCTACGAAGCGTGCTAAAGTGTTTGTACTTCGGAAACCTTTTCCAGGATGAAGCTCGAAGAAGCGGATGAGTTTCCAAACTTCTCATAGGAGTTTAACTTTAACGGAACAAATTAAAGCATAAACTAATATAGTGATTTGTAGAGAATACAAAAGACGTTCATGAAAATTTGCTAAAGCACACTGAAAGTCTGTAGAAGGTGCTGTAGAAGGCGGAAAAACATTCTCCAAACGGCTCGTGTTTCTCCTACGCAATCCTTTCGTGTACTTACAAGTTCAAGTTCACGCGTACTTCTCTACGATAACTCAACGTAGCACTCGAGTTAATTTTCTGTTTCCCTATTAACAGATGCGTTATATTGTATGACACATTTAATGGAAGAGCGTACCGGGGAACAGAACCCTGTACAGTGTTAATATTGTTACTAAACTATAAACCTGACAGAGGTTTTGTCATTGATAGCTCACTGGAAGAAGACTATTGAGCTTAATCCAGTGTTAATACTGATAACTGTAGTCTTGAGATATACTATTGCCGATGGTGATTTGAGTTGGAACAACCTGGCGAATTCATTGACAGAGTTAATACTCGACTGTTGAAAATGACCCCATGCTAGTATTGGCAACTGTAATCCTGAGATAGGCTGTTGTAGTTACTTGATTATGCAAAAAGACCTGTATTGAATTCATTATTAGACTCAATAATGCAGACTGTTGAATGTAGCCCAATGTTAATGTTGGCAATTCAGTCTAGTCTTGAGACAGGCTGATGTAGTTGCTGACTAATACTGGTAAAACCCTGTGCTGAAATCACTGTCACTTCCCAATGATCACATCTCACCAATATCTTAGAATATAGGAATTCTTCACTCTATTACACAAACTCCACTCTTTATAATGAGTTGGGGTCCAACCTGAACCTGCACTGTTTAAAATATCTCTTAGGTCACGTGTACATACTGCTTAGGTCACGTGTATAAACTTTTTAGGTCACGTGTACTGTATCACTGAATGTGGTGGGGCAATGGAGGAGGCAAACTGCCCCGAGTGTGGAAAACGTATAGGAGGTCAAAGCCACGCCCTTAGAGGAGATAATCGCCTGGCACGCGACATGGATGGTGCAGCTCATGCAGCGTGGTCGAATTTCACTAATCTCAACAACTTCGATCTCGGAGATATGATATGAACAGATTGAAGCATCGATGGCGGTTTGACAACAAGGTCTCTAGCAAAACTAAGGTGGCCTCCGAAAATAACCACATGCAGTCCTTGTTTTGCAATCATTAACACTAATTAATGTGTGATTAATTGATATGGATTTTAGTTCAAATTTGCGTAATCTATGGTAATGTTGAAGATTGTTTTGCGTAGACTTTTTACGGCCATGAAAAAACTGCTTTTTATAATGTGAGAGAAGGGAGGTTTGTAGTGATATCAAATATGTAAGTAGTTCTATTTATTTTAGCTTCGACCATGTTTTAGAGATTAAGGTTACGGAATTATGAAATGAATAATTTGCTAGATACATAAGAGTTAAGAGTGTTTTTCATTTAGAAAATCGAAATAGGAATTGTTTGATATAGTTCGTTTTTGTGCATGTCCGAACTGGGAAACATCTCGTCCGGTAAATTGAGAGACAGCATAGCTTCGACTTAATCTAAGACCAGATCTAGATTAATCGTCCAGAACTTAATCTCCAGGGTCGATTAGTAAGGTTATAATTTCGATTGGACTTTCAAAGAATTTCAAAAATGGATCGAGAAGTAATTCAATTCTAGACTTTGTAACGAGATTTGGAAACTGTAAAAGGACGGGCATTTTAGTTATTAGATCTTTCAGCTTGATAGTGCCCGTCAATTGTGTGACTTGGATTTGCACCGTTTATTTACTGTATTGAATTACACCAATTAGAAAGTGGGACCAGTAAAGTTAAAATACTTTCCACAATACGGCTTCGGTCTTCATCAAACCGTTTGTTGCAGGGTTCGTAGGCCTCCTGGAAAACCTGGAATTGCTTGAATTTCGGAATGTTTTGTTACAGGCCTGATATTTCTCGAAAATTGAGTTCTTTAACAGCAACCTGGAAAAATCCTTAAATTTTGAGTTTGCGATCCAATTAGAGTAATTTAGTTTATATTTTGTCCCAATAGAATCGTGTTTAGACATCATTTTTGTTCATTATGATAAACTAAAACAAAAGTTCTCGATCGTGAATTGCATTCTGTCTTCGGAAAAGTGTTGCCATACATAATTCACCCCATCCCAATCTGAAGATACCTTGAAAAAGCTCAGCACACCCGGAGATTATCTGGAAAAGTCTTGGATTTTTACTTTGGGCAAAGGGAAAAAAACCCTGTTGTCTTGACTACATACTTGTTTTAGTACTGATTTTTTGTTAAGTTATTATTCTGCTTAAAGGTTTAGCAACTTCATTACCTTTAACTGAAAAAATCCTGTTGCTATGGAGGCTTAATTATTATAATAATAATAATAATAATAATAATAATAATGATGATAATGATAACTTATTAGCATTCCACGGGGTGGCTTTTCTATAATATGTCTTTTATCTTTCTAATACAGTTATTGAAAAAAATTGGTATTCTGCACTTAGCGGGATTTGAACCCACCTCACCCTGCATTACTAGTCAGGCGTGTTATCCAGTACACCACAAGGGACGCTGGTAGCGCAGTAGATTACTGAAAAGATGAGGCTAGCGGCATTAAGATCCCCGGCACCCAATATATTCTTCACCTGAGCATGTCTCAAACCACGTAAACTCTATATCATGAGCAAGGTTTCGTATAAATAAATTACAAATTCCAAGGCTTGGAAAGATTAAGACATAGAATAGGAGACTGCAGAACAAATGCATCGAATTGTACTATTCAATGGGTATTTTCCTTGAATAAGGGATTATCTTTCGTGGACCTACTTTTTTTCTTGTTTTTATCAAAACTGCCGTATTTTTATGTACAATTTCGTATTTGATCTCGTCTTGCTAGACCATTCGTCCAGTAGGAAAATTCTGACGGATATTTCCATTAAAATGGGAAAAAAGTAGAGTTGAATCGTTTAAAAACCCTCAGAGTAATTATAAACATTAGTCTGCGGCTGAAAAGAATCCATCCGGATTTACTCAAGAAAATAAAAAAGGTTTGCATATAGTTCATTGAGCTGATTGATAGTGAATAAAATTGAGAATCTTTCAGTAGCTAAGGTAGCTAAGATTCAGGTTTCACACACTATTATAAAAGAAAAATCCACGACTTTCCTGGACCACATTTACAAAAACCAAGGGTCTGGAAAACTGGAGAAGACTAAAAAAACAAAGAGCATCTCGATGAGCCAAAAAGCACCGTAAGGAGAAATACAACAATGCAAAATTTGCAATATTTGCGATCTTTTCGCATTTTTTGTGTTTCCAAGTAGGTTGAGAACGTGAGAAAAATATGTTAATTGCTAATTTGCTATTCACTGCTCATTAAAAAATACTTATTTTCCAGGATTTTCCATAATCAATAATTATTTGACAGGATTTCCATACCTGAAGTTTGATTTTTTTTCCAGGACTTTCATGGACTAATACAAATTTTCCAGGATTTCTAGACCTGGACTTTGAATTTTTGTTTTCCTAGAACTTTCCAGGACTGATACAAATTTCCCAGGATTTCCAGACCTGGATTTTGAATTATTTTTCCAGGACCGATACTAATTTTCCAGGATTTCCATACCTGGATTTTGAATTGCTTTTCCTAGATTTTAAAGGTTTCGAACCCTGAAGACTAAACTTTCAAGAAAAGTTTCTTGAAAACGTAGATATACGATTACATAATCATATTCGCGGATATGGTAGAGGAGCATGACGAGAAGATAGATAGTATTAAGGTTTCAATGTTCACCCACCTTGTATTCTTACAACACCTATAAGTCATTAAAATAAAGCACAGAACGCGTATGATGGCAAGACGTGTGTTTTTTTCCCCCAATTAAATTTATCATCGGAATTATATCAAAGCAAAAACAGGAAATGTGGCGCTTATTAATGACATCACCAACCAATTCTCATATCCAACTTTCAAACAAGCACAAAGTTTCCACGTACAATGAGTAAGCTCACAAAGTGCAGAAATTTTAGATTTTTCTTGTTTAGCTTGTATCATTGTTCTTTTCTGTCAGTAAGTGTTCTATATCCTGAACTGGTTGATTCTGTCAAAGAGTTCAAGTACAGCATCCTCACTCCGATATTGTTCAGTAAGCTTGATGCTGCTTTCGTTGTCAGTCGAAGTAACCTCCAAGACTCGCCACTCCTTGAATATCCGAACTGCATTGCGAAGGGGTTCTAAAGAACAGCTTTCAGCTGGAAGGGGGGTTTTGAAAATAGTTCAGTTGTTTGCTGTAAAAGATTTTATTTTATTATGCAAAAGTGTTAGGTTTATGACAGAAAAAACTCAAATTGATCTCAGTCGTCTTGTTTTTTAAAATTATAATCTTCCAATTAATACTCGAAGGTGCATAGAAGCCACAAAATAAAATTATAAGAGCAGAAGATTCCAAGTGCTATACTCAGTAATAATTGCTGGACCGTAATGATAATTTACTTTAGTTTATTCAAAGTCTTAGTTAAAACGCTAAATCAACAAGAGTATACAGCCCCTACCGTACAAAGTAATGTTGTCTTTGACTCTCTTCTTGGCAAAATCATGCACGGCTTTCAAAAACTCGTCCTCTGAAGCAGAATACGAAGGCATTAATGGAAGCTGTTTTAAAGGGTTTTATATTTTATATGTTAATGGATAGTAGAAAACGGCTAAGGTCTGTTTTAAATGTCGAACTTTTTATGTGCTGAATCTGATGCAAATGAGCATGTTGCTCATTTTGCGTTAAATTCGGCACATAAAAAGTTCGACCTTTGAAACAGGCCTAATATAGATTATAACGAGAGAATTTTAGACCGTGGCCAGCTTCGAAGCTGCCACGGTAAATATGTGAAATTGGAAGAGAGAGACATTGTGCTAGAAACTTCAAGTGGATGGAATCTTTCAACTAATCAGCCATCAGTCACTTTTCAGAGAGTCGATACAATTACAAATGCTATACAACATACAATTTATTAAGGCAGATTAAAAGTAAAGAAACGCCTCGTGGTCAGAAGCGAAATGAAACGACGATTGTTTACAGAATCATCGATTTTTTTGTAAGTACATTTGTGACAAACTACCAAAATGTTGACGATTCTGTAAACACTTGTCGCTTCATTTCGCCGGCTTCTTTCTACACGAGTTTGCTTAACAGTTGCGTGTCTAGGAACGTGACCAAGCTTGTTTATTTGATATAGATTTGTCACTGTAGGAGCAAGGGTAACACAATTGGTAAGTTTGTTGCTTTTTGTGCCAGAGGTCCCCAGTTCCATTCCCAGTCACTACAGCGCTTGTTTTAACTTTCCTCTGATCTGTCCATAGCTTTTGCTTTAAATACCCATAAAACGGAGCTCGGACAGAGGGGGCGTGGTTAAGGGCGCACCGAGGGCCACACGTTTATCAGTTTCGCTACTGTCACGTATTACCCTAGCATAATAACGTCACTTTACCTTTACCCTTTGCAAACGCCTCGTGAATTAAAACGATATTTTAAAAGCTTTTAACTTGTATACACCTCTTTCTACCCTTCATGCCAAAAAACGAAGCTTTCCTTCGAGTTTACCTGTAAATTTCTGATCCAGTAACCACAACAAGCCCCTTGCTGCCACATAATACGACTCCAGTAGGGGCAGAAGGACAGACTGTAAAAACCGTAATTTGGAGAACTGCTCTGGTGACCAACCAAGCTACAGTGCAAAGTAGACAGTTCAAAAATCAGAAATATACAAGGCAAACTCAAAACTAAATTTCATGTATGTTGATGTAATTTCCCGAACATTTCCCTTTTTACAAATACTAATATGAACAAGAACGCTCCAGAGCTGTGATTTTATTTCTGCTCCAAAGGCATTTTGAACTTAAGGGTGTTGGTTGGTGTTACAATTAACGCAGTGATCAAATTAATTCTAATGTATCCTATTTTAAAAGGAGTCCCGGTGTAAATTAAGGTACTGCTGGTAGTGGGGATTTTTGTTTCAAAAACTATGAAGTACTCCCACAGTCAATTTAATGCTATTAATTCCGGTACGAATTTGGGCCCGCTAGTATTTGGGTGTGTATAGCAAATTTTAATAATTGTTGAATATAAATTCCATATCTCCACGTACCTATGTGCTATTCTCTATATATTTGTCATATCGGCATTATAATAGCCCATATCCGAATTACACTCCATTGCTCACAAACAAAGCCTTCAAGTCGAGGCCAAGTGCTAACTTCAATCTGATACATTTACTGTATTTTTAGCACTTGATCTCGCTGTGATGGTTTTATTTGTGAGCACTGAAGCGTTTGTATTTCGATTAGAAATTTGTGCATATATACTAACGAGGTGATAAATATAAATAAAGCTTTGCCTAAACGTTTTAAAATTCCATTATCCCCATCAGCATTAACACCGGTACCACCACCACCAGCATCATCCTCGTCATCATCATCACCATCATGAATATCATAATATTTAATCAACGTCATCACCATCACCGTCATTGTCATCATCATCTTCATCATCACCATCATAATTATCATCCTCATCCTCATCACCGCCATCATCATCATCATCATCATCAATTATCATCCCCACCATCCAAGGTTTCACCATCTTTAAAAATTCTGAATACCTTATATTCCACCTCCTGCACCGAGACGTCTTGATCCGGGTCATCCCATGATGTAGTCATCTCTACACTGAGTGCCAGTCGCTTCTCACGTGTACTGTAACTGCTGGCCTGATGTACAAACAGGTAGTTTCAATTCTCATGGCTAATGCAGTATTAGATTTAACGAGTATAATAAGAGCATAGAATTTCGTTACGTTTACCTCAAAATAAGAAATGTGTTTTTCTGTGCTACGGGTAGCAAAAATATGACATTTTTCGTATTTTTTCAAGCATATATTAAGAAAGCGACTTTGAAAGCGTCCAGAAAATCATTGTTCCACTACTCAGGAAACCAATTCTAAACTCAAAAGCAAGCGACATTGCTTAATATAGTTTGAAAAAACATAGTAACTTAAAAAAACAATTCTGAGGGGAAGTCATGTTGATATAATACTTATCATTTGCGAGCCACACGACCGTGACTCAGGTTGCTACCTTAAATCCCTTGTGTACTGAGTTTAGTCTAACTCAATATGATTCACAAGAATATCTCAGAAAACTCATGCTGCATACCGTTCAAAATTATATCCTAATGAACAAGCTACAATGCTTTTTTGACGTCATACAAGGGCCAGATAATAACTGCAAGTGGTATGTTAATTATTCTTTCAGTCCAGTCTAGATAAATGTAGATATTTAACAAATAGATTCCATGTTAGCGTGCGTCTGTTCAGTAATAGATCACAGAATGACGACACAGTGTGGTAAGAACAAAAAAGTGGCACACGAGGCGTTAGCCGAGTGTGTCACTGATGTTCTTACCACAGTTTGGCGTCA
>JAOBYJ020129906.1:0-17960 GCA_025403565.2 Palythoa heliodiscus | reverse complement strand
GCCGAAAGCACGAGCATTCAAGGAGGTCCTTGGGCAAGAGAACTTTAAAATCCAGGTGGTGTCAAAACACGTTCTCTGCATTTTAATCT
This sequence comes from Palythoa heliodiscus, assembly GCA_025403565.2. Lineage (NCBI taxonomy): Eukaryota > Metazoa > Cnidaria > Anthozoa > Zoantharia > Sphenopidae > Palythoa > Palythoa heliodiscus. The sequence goes on along the minus strand of JAOBYJ020129906.1, from coordinate 17,871 downwards.
CGGTTGTCAAAGATTTTTAAAAAAATAATGAATATCTGCGCCTCTTAATTTTTGCTATTGACAGTAATTTCTTTTTGTTTCTTGACGTGCTGCCGATTATGTTTTTTTTTCGCCTTTTTTGACTGCAAGTAATGCAAAACAGTGCCATCTACAGCTGACCGCTGTATATTATCTTTTATCTTTCTACTTCCGCTTGTAGGATGTCAAATTATTATCATGAAAACTCTAATACAATAGAGTTCGCTTTCTGGGTACGGTGCAGGCCTGTGTTTGTTTCATTCCACAGGTTATCCAGCTTACGATGTCCCCGGGTTTTGTTAAGTAACAGTTCAGTAGACATTTTTTTAAATATAGTTTATTTAAGTAAAAGGAACAAATTATATATAAGGAAAGGCAATTTCCTTCTGTCATTAAAACATCTGGACTAAATGTAATATTGGTTATCTTTCCGATGTTCTCCGGTTGCTGGCTTCAGTTGACCTGAGTTGCAACAGTTTTTAAATGCTTTTTCATCGTACTCTTTAACCTAACTTTTTTTTCACACATGCGAAATATAATGTGACATTAGGCCTTTAAAAAGTTAAATAACAAAGAACAGCCAAACCAGAAGGATAATTCCAGCATTCCTTACTGGCATTCCTCCTGTTATATAAAACTTGTTATGCTCAACAGTATGCTTTTTTAACAATGAAAAAAACTCGTATTACTTGCATTACCGAGTGGGAAAACATTAAAGAACAACGTAAAGAGTAAAACAAATTCTGTCATAAAACTCATATGATTTGCTGTTGGTTTTTTCTATTTAATTAGAATACGCTATTTCATGATTAAAAGATAAATTATTTGTGACTCAGATGCCGAGTGTGGAAAAACTAAAACCATATTGAGGTTGCTTCTCCTGGAAACAAACCCGAACTACACTCAGCCCAACTTGTAACAAGTAAAACTTTCTACAGCATCATTGTCCCGCCTATCAGTTTTTCTTTGCTATACTAACTTTTTTAAAGTGGAAATATCAAGTTGCTAAATTAACGAAAAGGTTCTGTTTTTCTTCTAAATATCTTAATTTACTAGATATGCTTGAAATACTTTTTGGCCTTACTGCTAAGTTTGCGGAGCTACAACAACTAGATGTTGCAACGTTGTTATACACTGTTGCGATGTTCTCCACAGTAGGAGATACTACAGATGCACTCATCAGGGAGATTACACAGTACAACAAGCATTTTTCATATGTACTCCAGGGACCATTTAAAAGTTGCGTGCCCTTAGCAGATAAAAAGTCAGCACTGTGTTTTCGTTTGTAACTGTTGAGATTTGTCCGCTGTCTCTTTTGCGCTGGTTGTGCCACATAGGTAGTTTTCCTCTCATTTCTCTTTCCATGGATATTTGCGCAGTTTACACATGAGCAATAAGGTGTGCACTGTTTGTTGTTGCTTAAGCAGGGGCATTTTGATTTTCTTCTAATATCGCTACAAGCAACGTAACTGGAACTTTTCCTTCTTGCTTCGCCTGTACCACATCTGCAGGAAATGTTTGTGTTAGAAACCACACCTTTGATATTTTTGGTTATTTCATCAAGCTGTTTGGGCTGATTGTGACAGCCTTTGCAGGTACAGCTTCGAGTACAAAATGTTTCCTGTGTAACACAAGGACATCTGCTGTGTTTTTTGTTTCCCTTGAGACAAGACGTCTGACTCGTTCTCAGAACGTTTTTTCCACATGAACATTTGTTCCTAGTGACGCATTTGCCTATGAAAACATGACATTTACTTTATTAGTCAAAGAAAACCTAATGAGTGATACTTTTTTGTTACTTTTCAACCTTGTTATTAAATAGCTGCCTGATGGAAAGTGTGCTGCAGTTTAATATAATCTTATTAATCACGAGGGATGTTTATTTCAATGCAGCTTACAAACTTGTCTTTAACTAGTTTAGCTTTGTGTCTACTTCCTACAGACCATTCGGGTTTTTTTCGTACTTTCCTTTACTGGTTATTGATATGGCTTTGTTTACGCTTTTTCTTTTATACTAAAGAAACCTGTTTATGAAACCGGCAAGGCTCGGCAAATTTGGCCAAAAATGAATGAGGTTAAATAAGATATCTTCAGACTGAGGATTTTTTTTTTGTGTTTTCATATTCATACAAAACGAATGTATTTATTCAAGCCGAAATAATATAACAGAAAGGGCTTGGAATATATTTAAGAGCTCGCCTTTAAGTTCAGTTTACTTTGAAATTTCAAATAAAGACTGTTGTTTTTGATGTCTTTAAATTCTATACTTGGACCTTTGCGAAGGAAAACAAACTGGATGAATAGTGAGGTCGTTAATGTCACACTGAAAACAGTTAGTTCCAGCGATTTGTTTAATAATCGCTAATTCGCTTTATATTTCTTTGCCTATTTATTATTATTCAGTATTAGTTATTTGTTATTTTTTCTTAAAGAAATGAACAAAAGAGGTTTGTAAAAGCAATTAACTTTTTAATTACTAATTATATATTTCAACAAATCGAAGATAAAACTCATTCTCCGCACACCCATGCAATATCCCGCTCTATTTCTGCACAAATAGATGGTTGCAAATTAAATCCTCCATTTCAAATGTTGTGTTTTAGAATCACCTGTACCAAATCAATGTACCAAACATAAATGAGATAGTTTTATCATTATTTATCATAAATGAGATAGTTTTATCATTATTGTATCGCTATCTTTATCATTTTGACGATAACAGTAGTCAGACTACTTAAAATAATATTGGCCGACGATTTGGTTGCAATTGTGACCGTTTTATTACCTTCGTCGCTCACGTCGTTCTTACTTGCTGTCGAGTCGTAATGTCCAGGTCCACTAGCAGTATAAGCAATGAATAGTGTGCGCTGCAGTGCTGTGTCGTCAGGAACAAAAGGAACATATGGACATCCGGAAAGGCTTGTTATTACAAGAATAGGAATTCGTAGGACGTCGGAGCACACTTTAACAATAAGATCCCCGACTTCACCGCTGAAAGTCCCGTGATCTCTAAATCGTTCAACTTCGTCGTTTATGTTGTCATACGGAAATCCAATGAGCATTTGATAATAATTGCTACTTTCCACAGTATTCACGAACAGCTGTCGCAGTTGAAACGCTTCCTCATCAACGGTTGGTAGTCCAAGTCCTAATCCATTTAAGTGATTCATAAGTGTAGCATCTCCTTCTTGCCACTCTTTCGTTTTCCGAAGTTGTGACACTATACTTACAAAGGCGCAATCTCCATCGCCAATAACGGGATCAACTTTCAAATTAAATGCAGAGAGATTTCTCTTTAGTTGATTGGATTGAGTTGTAGTCTCATTGGAACTTTCGGCTTCAGTCGTAATTAAAATGTTTTTAATACTACTTATTTGCATAATTGGGATTTCAAACACGTCGAAACTTCTGTCTTGACATTCATCTTTGATCGCTTGTAGAAAATGGTGTAGACTTAAAGTGTTCTTCAACAAAAGCGATGATATGCTAGGTGTGCACATTTCTTCTACATTTTCTATAACAGTAATTTCGTTTGGGATTGTATTGATGGCACTTTCGTCAAGTTTCTTTCCTTTCCAAGTGCTATCCAATGATTGTTCGGCATTATCACATTTTATGTGTGAAGTACGCATAGATTCTTCCTGCGAAGGCTCAAATCGAGAGACTGGCATAACCGGTGTTATTCTGGCATTCCCTATGTGTTTTTCGCCCTTTCTTTTCCAATTCCGCCCATGAAATATGAGTGTCAAAATCGCTATAACCATTTCTGGACTTATTGTAACGGCACCAGTCAAAAAGGTTCTGTTTATGATTTTATGAAGCCGTTCGTTTCCTTCTGTCCCTTCTCCAGGTAGTAGGCCTGACAAACATCCTTGCTTAATATGTATTCGCAACTTTTCAATCTCTGACCGACTTTCTGTTAGGTTGTTTTGATCCATAATGGTATTCCAACGGTTTAAGAACGCGTTCAAATTAGACTCTATAATTTCTGGTGTGGGGGTGGGCAGTGTTCGCTCCTTTCCTAAATCGCCGTCCGCTCGAAAAACTTGTCCAAATTCTTGTGAAAACTTTTTGGAGAAGGCCATTCGCTTCGGCACTGATGAAGTTACTCTCTGGACACCGTGGTACAAGTCCAAGAGAACTTTTGATCCAGGAATAGCCGACCGATACATGTTTTTTACTCTGCAACAGTCGTCAACAATTACACGAGTTATACCTCGACCTTCAACAATGCGACCAATATTCGCAACTAAGTCCCGTATTTCTTCAAAGGCTGTTGTTCTCGTAAGTTGCCATCCAATGATTTCTCGCCGCTCATTTAAAACGACGAACAATTGTTTAAACTGCTGCACAAAAGTTTGGTCACTTCTTCTTGATGAACCAATGAACTTACTCACTTTGAAAGTATGGTCACAGGTAATAGTGTGGCTCCGTGATATAAGGTTGGTCATGTTGTTCTCGTAAGCAGCTCGCTTCGTTTGAAAATCTGCTAGAAATATCTGCATTAAATGATCATTGCTGGGAAATGAATAGAACATATTATTGAGAAAATTTATGTCTGACTCCTTAGCGTGTGCCGGCAAGCCAGTACCTTGAGAGCAAAGAGCTAATCTCTCGCAGTATTCTCTGTAATTCAGAGCAGCAATCCCATCACAAATTGTTAGGAAGCTTACCCCTTGCAACAGTTGCGTTTCAAGGAAATCTATCAGTTCTTTGGTGCAGCCTGATCGATGAAACAGCACCATGGGAAAAAACTCATAACCGTAAGGATGTTGCGTAGATGCCAAAATCGCAGCAGATGCGGAAAGATAGCGGTGAGATCGTTGCTTGTGCCGGCTACAAATATACATCCTTTGTATTAAAAGCACGTTTCCCCTAAGATCGTACACCAGTCTCGGGCATCTGGGGCCCGTTTCAGAACTGTCCGTAAAAAACGATGTCTGTAATGTGCAATCGTGAACTGGACACTTTATACTTATTCCGAAGTGATCTATGGGGGACCAGATAAAAATTTTGGGATAAAATATTTCAGCACCATGTTCCCCTGTTCGTGGAGGCCGTATGACATTATCAAACAATGTCGACATTGGATTCTCTTTGAATTTGTCCACAAGCTGTCTAACATAAACAGCCGCATGATAATCCAGTTGAACAGACTGTGTTTGAAGTGCTCGTAGTTGAAAAATCAAAAAGCAGTACATGTAAAAACAATAGTTCATTTTGAATGTTGTCAGAGGTAGGATTTTGATGGTCTTTGTTTTCCGGATGTCTAATTTTGAAATAACAACTGAAAAATGTAATGGATTGCACATTACAGAAACATTACACAATACCCCGGACTAATGCTTTGAGTAAATTTGGATTGCGCGCTTCTTATTAACGCTTAAGTATAAATATAGTTTGAGAATTTGTGTGTAAAAATTAAAAAAACTATATTCCAAGCAATATTTTCTTTATCCCAATTGGAGAAACTATTCGCGATTACGTGAATTCCTTGCTTTTGCTAGCAGTTATTTAAAATTTGGTCTTGGTTTTCCGGATCTTCGGCCATCGGTATTTCGTTTCACCCAGGTCTTCGTTTTCCGAACACCCATGGCTGAAGTGTTTATTTAGTCGTGTTTTAAATACTTAATGCCATAAATATTGGTATTATTTATTTCTAAAGATTTGAATGCTATCATTTTATCCACTTTCTTTGATAGAATGCTAAGAAAATGGTAGCTTAAAACTGTTTCAAACATAGTTCTCCAAGCGCTTTTTTAGTTAAGTTTTTCAAGGACTTTGCTCTGTGTGATGTAAGGAACGCAATAGTGTTAAGAGCTTATCTTATCTCCCTCCTAATCTCCAAGTCCTCAGTTATCACTTCTATTCAAAACAGAAGTGCCCTTCAAAATTTTGCAATACCACAAAATTAACTGCTGTCAATTGATATATTAATTTTTTAGCGATTACTTTTTTCTACGGCGGTGTTGTGTTAAGAATGCAGAAACTATTGGAAAAACAACATGTCCATTGGTTTGTGGTCTGCGAAAGGAAAAGAGTGCATGACGCGACATGACACATCCGTCGGGATGTATCACCGTAATTCAGCTGCCTACATAAATAATATTCTGTAAACAGTTTTTTCCTGAATAATTTCTAGTCGCACATCTACCTATCTATCCATATCAGTCAGGAAGGTATATATTCGTTTTTACTACAGTAGACCTGTGTTAATGCAGACTAGCACGCACTGCAGTTTTTCCAAAGTAAAAACAACAACTTTTTCATTTCAAACATAGCATAGTAAAAACACATATCTTTGTTATCTTGATAGTGATCAACGTGAGCCGCCGTGGTAGGCCGAACTAGCTTGCAAAATACGTACTTTTTGTCGGCAACCGTTTGTTATCCATTATACTTGTCCGGTCTCCAGTCAGGATCCACTTTTAAATGTAACGTAATTATGAAATGTTTTATCTATGGCGTGTCATACAATACAACATTTCTTCACGAGTTTGTTCTTGGCAGTGTTACATTTTGGTCGAAATGACGGCTGGTGGGAAATTAAATGGACTTTCGCTGCTTTTGTATTAAAAAAGGGGAAAAAGGAAGATTTAAAAAGGCCTATAAAACTGTTCAATATAAATTAATCTCATATGAGGCCGTTTCATGAAAATTGGCACAAGACACAAGTATTAAGCAATGCATTCGATGTTGGGTATTGTAACGTAATTATTAAATGTTTCATCTCTGGCGTGTCATACAATACAATATTTCTTCACGAGTTTGCTCTTGGCATTGTTACATTTTGGTCGAAATGACCGCTAGTGGGAAATTAAATGGGGTTTCGCTGCTTTTATATTTAAAAAAGCGGAAAAAGGAAGATTTAAAAAAAAGGCCTATAAAACTGTTCAATATAAATTAATCTCATATGAGCCCGTTTCGTGAAAATTGGTACAAGACACAAGTATTAAGCAATGCATTCGATGTTGGGTAATGTAACGTACTGATTATCAAATGTTTCATCTGTCGCGTGTCATACAATACAATATTTCTTCACGAGTTTGTTCTCGGCATTGTTACATTTTGGTCGAAATGACGACTAGTGGGAAATTAAATGGGGATTTCACTGCATTTATATTAAAAAAAGTAAAAAAAAGGAAGATTTAAAAAAGGCTTAAACTGTTTAATCTCATATGAGGCCGTTTCATGAAAATCGGCACAAGACAAAAGTGTTAAGCAATGTATTCGATGTTGGGTAACTGATTAGTTAAATGTTACTCAATTTGCAATGAAACAATTTGTAAAACACATAGTTTGTTTCTCCGCCCCAAAGCGTGCTTCGTATATAAGGTAGCTGTCCTAATTGCCGGTTACAAAATTAAACGAGCAAAAAAGTCGCACCGAGAGAAGGCACCTCCGTGAACGCATAACTTTTCAATCGAGTCGCATCCATTGCATTTATAAGATATTTCTAAGGTAAGTGAATCAATCCTTTTCTGTTATAAGGGCATCCCCACTTATTTTTATGTTTACAGTTGTTTTGGAGCAAAAATATGGGGTTGGTTGGTCGCATTAAAAACAGTTTAAAAAAATCGGCTTTTTAGTCTTTTGCGTATAAATATTTTTGTTAGGTCGCTTTATTTCAACATATACAGTGCTTTTCTTTATCATAAATTCATTGCTTTGTCGCGTAAATGCTGAATTGAAACATAAAACAATTGCTTCGCATGCATAAGTGTTGCGAACTTAGTGCGGGTTGATACTGATGTATTCTCTTGGACACGTTGCGTACAAAACTTAAACTAAATTATTAAATAAAATCAACTTGTATCAGCATGTTATTCATATATGCGTTAATGAGTGTTTCTACTCTTTTTTTGGCGCTTTCGCAAATTTCGTGTCGCTCGAACGACTGTAAACCTATAAATAAGATTGGATGTAGAACATGTTAGAAGTATTTGTAATCTAAAATAGCAGGCATATCTTGGTTTAAACATTCCGGTGTACTGAATACTTAGTAAATTTTGGTCGAGTTGTTTTGGTTCGTTCATTGTTCTCATTTTTCGTTTCTTATTGCTTTCATAAAAGTTGTTTTTTATTCGAATTTATTCTGTTCCTCTGTGTCTTCAAGGCACACCAAAATGGCCGCACCTTATAATAAGCACCGCGCATATTCATTCACTTATATTGAAACTTGGTCAAATTACAAATTTTTAGTACTCCGCTTTTAGAGAGATATAGCTTTATTTTAGGCAAATTTCTTAAAAAGAAGTTGTCCTTTGGGTGAAAACCCTCTGTTTCTATTATTGCCAGGCAGATTGAAAAGAAATGTGAGGTTACAGTTTGAATAGATATACTGAGATGTACCTTTTTTTAGCTTTTGAGGGAAACCTATCGGCATTGAAAAGATCTTTCAGGCAAAAAAAATGTTTTAATGGCATATATAGTTCTTAAGATATAAGAATTCTAAACTTAAGTCACCAGAAGTAAAATGATGTTAGTGGCATTTTTTCAAATGCGTTTTTCTCGAGACAAGTTTTTGCACCAAACGCAGCTGTAAAAAAAAAATCAAGAAAGTTTGAGACTCAGCTTAAATTTTTATATATCTCTCTTAGTTTTAAAGTAATCGAGATTCAGTTTTCACCAAAAGATAGCACTTTTATGGCAGAACTCAGAAATCGAAATTAATAAAAAACAGAAAATTAAAAACTTTCATCATACTGACACTATACTCTGTAACCCTAACAAGCGAGTGGATTTGTCTGCAAAATAACTGAATGGTACTAGTTCTTTTGAGAATACAATTACTGGAATTTTCTGGAACTTATTAACGGTATAAAGTGTTTATAGTGCTAGTAAAGTTTTTGTTCAACTTTGTGAAGTTCTAATGACCGACATTTTTTCACGTCATATAGCTACGAGTACGACGGAAATGGCTACCAGTAACAGAAACCGAAAAGTGGAAGTAAGAAATGGAGTGCTGGGTTACGTGAAAGGAGAAAATTTTATTGCGGAGAGTAACTTTATTATTACCCGTATCCTCTGTTGTGTGAAAGTCGGAGTGGAGACAGGATACTTGGTTAAAGTAAGAGGATCTGGGCAACAAAATGAAACGTAAGTACATATCGTTAGTACATTTTATACTTTGCATACATATACTGGCACTTCCTTTCAAAGTGAGATTAGCCACGCGTTATGTTTATAATGGCAAATACACTATTTTTTATGAGAAAGTCTTATTTTTGGGCCGAGGCTGAATGTTCTTAAATATTTTAGAGATTTTAGCCTCAAGTGTTCTTAAAATGTTCTTAATATAATCGTACGTATTTGGTGTACACGCTTTTTTTATCGCCACTGGCTGCTGTCCATACAGTGTATCATTGTATAAAATTATAGGATTTTATTATATGGAGGAGAGTGTTTTACTGGGAACTAAACCACTCGTAGATTCCATACGCCACTTCATCCGCGGGACCCGAGAGGCGTATTTTCCGTATGTCACCTTTGTGAATGTCATATCGTTCAATGACGTCACGATTCCCGCCTTTTGCTTTTGCTTTATTTTTCCGAAAATTTCCAAAACTCGTAAAATTACATCAAAATCGAATTTAAGGTACTTCCGAAATGTTCTGAACATTTCCGAAGATTTTCGAACACTGCCGAAAATTTCCGAATATTTTCCGAAAATTTTTTAAACTCGCAAAACCACTTAAAAACCAATTTTAAGGTACTTCCGAAATTTTCCGAGCTTCGAAATTGGATATACATGTAGAGGGAGTAAAAGAGAAGATAATGAGTCCTGCAAATCATTCTTGTAAAATTTCCACCAGTGTACACCAGCTGTACTCCTAGGAGCAAAAAAATATATTACATATGAATCAGTAAAGCTTGATTTATCATAGTGCGCCACGAGCCTTATGTAACAGAGAAAAGCATTTCCAGGTTCACTGCGGTTTAGCTAGATTCAGTTCAGAATAGATTGGCAGATTATTTTAAAAGAAGAAAATATTTAGATCATAGAATGGGTGAGATTTGTGCCTTTTTAGTTAAAGGAAGTTTAAGGCATACGAAATAATGTGTCGCTTAACACTGCAGCATATAGCCACGTTTAACATTATCAAACAAATATTATTTAATTAACCATTTCTTTGTTAACAGCACATGTTATTTTACGCTTGACGAGGCAAATAATCGTAAGCGGTTCCTCAGAGCTATAAATAATAACTCTGACGGAACCGGTTACATGTGCCAACTACATGACGGCGCCCTGAACAGGTACCTGATGAACCTTGTGGACGAGTTTAAACGCCAGAGCAACGGGAACGATGTCAACAAATTGGCAGTCACATGCCACGGATTGAATGAAGTTGAGGGATCGAAGATTTGGGTTTTTAACGAGAAAACCCAGATTGACGAATTTGGAAATTTATTGACTGAGGGAACTACAAGATTAATTTGGCTTGGGCAATATGTTTCGAGAGGAATCGAGGTACCAGTAAAGTACCGTAGTAATATTGTCACGCCTCTCGACGGTCAGGGACTCCGCCGTGCAATGAATTGTTTAGCCAGGTGTTTAGGTAAGACATTCATTATGTAATTAATTTAGTTCACTCGCTAACGTCAATGAAAACATGCTGCTAAGTACGTTTCATAAGTAAGTTCCATTCAATTTGAAATGCTATTTAAATTGTAACCGTTGCAACAGCAATGAATTTATTACATTATAAATTATTTTAAGAGAAATGGGTGCCCAAATAAAAGATACTAAATCACTTAAATGTAAACAAAAGCTTAACAAACAAACAAACAAACAAACAAACAAAACAAATTCACTAACAAGAAGAATATAAGAAACAAAGAAAAAAAGAATTATAAATAAGTATATATATATAAATAAAATACTATTAATGATGATATACATAAATGGAACATAAACATGTAGATACGTAGATACATACATGTACATACATATACATACATAAAATAAATAGATAAATAAATAAATAAATAAATAAATAAATAAATAAATAAATAAATACAGAGATAAATAGAGACAAGAATTAGGTAATTAAGTAAAAAATGAGTGACTGTATTTCAATTTATTGCTAATGGTCATTTTGTACTGTTACATTCTTTAGGAAACAACTTCATTCCTGCATTCATGTTTATCGCCGGTGGTGTGATGATGGTGCACTACCGCTTTTGTCTGGAGACGTTTCAGCAATGTCCTACCCCCATCGCAACTGGCCCAAAGGGTACGGGAAAAACTACAGCGGCCAAAGTTTTCCTGGCTCTTACTGGCCACGACGAAACGTTCCTCGTGCGGAAGATAACAGAGGTTGAGGCCTCAACCCACTGTGCTAAGTCCTCCGTGCCATTCGTCTACGACGATCCAGACAACCTGAATGAAGCCAAAACACTCGTAAATAACACCTTCAACGGTCAAGTCCGTGCAACGAATAGAGGCACCTCAGTACCTGCAACTGGCTGCATGATACTTGCCAACACAAGCAAACTACCACATCTTCTCAACAACTTTCAGTAAGTACAGATATTTCATTATACAAAACCAATTAATTACCATTTGAAAAGACATGTGTTAATGGTAAGGAATGTGTGATCGGAGCTAGAGTTCTGGCCGAAATCTAACTGCCTTATACTCAAAATATTCTATACGCTTAATTCATGTATATATGCTATGTCAAAGTTAACAAGATGAACTTATATTAGTTCCATGGTCTTGAGGTTAAAAGTATGCTTGTATTAGCTTTAAGGTACGGTAATACGAGCAACAAAATCCTCCAACTTGTCTCGCAACATTGCTGCGAAACAGGTTGAAAAGCGATGCTGCGCGTTTTTCCAGCAACGTACAAACTTGTCTCGCAGCAAAATTAAGCTGTTGCAACTGAGTGAATCTTGACTTCTGGTTGGCTAATACGGCCAGGTGATTGCTCGCTTGAGCGTACTGACATCATCTTGCTTCGAGAGAAGTTGATCTGTGGCAGCAATACGCGCTGCAACAACAAGTTTTGTTGCAAAAGTAGAACGACCTACTTTGTTCAACAAACCTTTTTCAACCTGCAACGGCTAATTTTGCTGCGAGACAAGTTTGTACGCGGGTGGTAAAACGCGCAGCATCGCTTTTCAACCTTTTCGCACAATATGAGCAATGTTGCGAGACAAATTGGAGGATTTTGTTGTTCCTATTACCTAGCTTCATAATCTCTTTTTGTATGTCGTGTTTATGAAAGTAACTAATCAAATTTTTTAAAAATTTATTTAGGGAGGCGAGCAGAGTGGTGATGATTCCATTCCCAAAGTTGGATAAACTTAACCCACTACCAGAACAGCTGAAATACGAAAAAAAGTTGCGAAGAAAACTTGAGAACGCCAGTCGCGCAGTAGGTGTCTTGGTATCAATTGCCCATAAGCTGACAGAGGACAGAGAGCTCCTTGCATCTATTGTTCAACAGGTGGAGCTCATCCTTGGTGAGGAGGCACATCATAGAATTAAAAGGAATTATTCCATCCTGATGATGTTTGCCTTAAAGGTGTGTTTTTACAAAGTTTTGAATCGTAGAAACGTTAAAGAGCTAACGTTATAAGCAATACCGAGAGTGATAACTATACATGACTAAAAACGATTACCAAAAGGGCAATGATGAGCTTCAGTATATACACACACTAAACCACTGTAAAGTAAAAAATGTCAACAACAATAACGGTTCTTTATAAAAATCTTGCCGTAAGTTTTCATATAAAATCTAGCACTGTTAACATATCAAGTTTGAATTTCGAGTTATTCCTAAATTGTATCGAATTTGCAAGTTGATTAAGCGGCTTTTCCCTTACAGATTGCGGAGTTATTCCCAAGCACTGCTCCATCGAGAGATTCTCTTTGGGATTTCTTGAACAGGGAGATAAAAGAATTCATCAATGCTCACCAAAGGGAGGAAGCGCACAATGTAGTTGATAACGAGAAAGAGGATGTCTCCGCAACTGCTGTTATAACAAATGTGGCTGAAGTGATTCTAAGTGAAGCAACTGCATTAGGAAAAGCAACGGTATATAGCTCAGTAGATCTGTATTCCAGTGTATCACAATTACTACCAAACATATTTTGGATTAAAATTGACAGTATGGAGATTGGGTTATGTCACTGAAACCTTGCCCGCACTCCGCGCAAACCCCAAGGTTTGAGTATAGTTGACTGTGCTCAACCTTTACTGATTTAGATATAAGGTTAAATCCATGAAGCTATCAACCAAAGATAATCCACGTTACATTTCACACGAAAAATCATATTGTACTAAACCAATGTGTTCATGCATATTGTTCGTTCAATCTAAAGCCACTTTATTATTATCCCTTCCTCTAGATAACATTAATAAAAATGCAAACATGCTCAGCTGACTATACATATACCGGCACTTACTTAGCTAAAAGATATCCTAGTAACAATTCGAACATTGAAAGCCACTCCGCTAGCAGTTTTGTGTTTTAGTCCATTGTTCTTTTTTCATTTTGTGATACACAGATGTTATTTTACTGAATTTTTTTTGCAAAATAGGCACGAGAATACTTTAATCCGGCAGTCCGCTCACAAGGCAACATTGGCCAGACGCATTTTGCAGTAGCAAAGAGAGATGGACTGGCCCTTCTGGAAAAGGCGAAAGTAGACACAAAAATGTTTATGAGCTGCATAAAAAGTGAAGGTCTAGGGGAACTGAATGCTGTGCGTGAATTTTATCAACAAAACCGTACAAACTATAAGCAGCGTGCAATCACCTTCAAAAGAGCCCTTGTTCCCCGCCACTTGCGGACGATGTTGGACAATGGTTAGTAGCTGTACATTTCTTTTTCTTTTTTTCTGTTTCTTTCTTTCTTTCTTCCTTCCTTCCTTCCTTCCTTCCTTCCTTCCTTTCTTTTATTTACAATTGTCTGTAATTAGTTATACGCTTAATCTTGGGTTATAAGGAAGGGCCTAATGCCAAACTGTCTCGATAGCAAGAAATCAGCTTTAAACTTGATGATTATCACGACACTTTTAATAACAGACATTTTTCGGCCGTATTACAGCCATCGTCAGTGTAACTAATTAGATATTCGTGAGCGAGTAAACATGTAAGATTTAAAGAGATGTAAACTCCTTTCACCATCAAAGGGTACCGATGAGTGCAAAACAGATACGCTTCCTTTCTTTCTTTCCTTCTTTCTATTTTTCTTAAGCGAATTGACGGCAAAAACAAATCATACTTCTCGCCATATGTGAGTACCTGAGTAATAAAATTTGGAATTGAATCGAGCGTACACTTTATATTTCTTCCACAAACCTACTCAATAGCGATGGATAGATTTTTATGATTTACATATATAAGAAAACATTGGAATGTACATGTTACCGACTGTGGTTGTATTACTACAACTGTTGTAATTACAACTTAAATCGGTTGTTATTTCCTATTTTTTAGCTCTTGGCTACAAACCTGCAGTTGAGGAAAGTGGTAGGTTCAACATCCTCTACATTATTTGGCATTATCGACACTGTTTAATTTTATCGCAAGTAAAACCGCGCTTTTCAGTAGATATTATCACTGACGGAACCAACCTTTGCTGTCATTAATTAACAATAATAATTACTAGATGCATTATTACTAAATTGATTATTCCTCGTGTTGGTATTATTATTATTATTATCTATTGGGTACAGATTTGTATATCAAGGTTCATTCACTTGATAACTCTGTTTGTTTGCTAGATGACACTCATGTGCACTTTGATAAAGAGGTCTCCATAGTATGTAAGTAAGATTCCGTTGTTTGAAATAGAAATTGGTTGCTGGTACGCTGATCTTACATTATAAATAACTTTGTTGCTAATCACTGTTTGCTAAACCGTAGTGAATTTATAGTTAGCAGTTTAATAAAAAAAATTATATTGAAATTACTAACACAGGTACGAGACAATAAGAAAACACAGCCAAATCAAAGCTTCTCAACGAAATAGGGTTTTGAAAAGGATAAGAGATTTAAGACTTATTTACTCGATAGGTGTTCCTATATGGAAGTCTTTTACATCTTCATGTGGAAAGCAGCCAGCTATTTTAAATTCATGACTGCTATAAGAAAAAATAGCTGTTAATACTTAGACAATAAGCTATTAAAAGTTGCAAATGCTCTAGATTTCTTATAAATACGTATACAGGTAAATAAATAAAGTAAAACTGATTTTACAAAACATAATGCAATATTTTGCGATCTATTTAAATGGCAAATTAATGTTACTATTTTTTGAGCTTTTCATGAGTGTTTAATGCAGCTTACTCGTTATAATTTTCCTTAAAAGGCTCAAACAGCACCCATTGGCTGTTAAGAAATGGAACAGTCCTGGCGGAGGGAGTAAGAGAAAAGAACTCATTCAGGGCCAATTATAGCCTTAATAAGATGATCAAACCAGGTGATGAGGTCGAGTGTGATACGCGCGATAACATCTCTACGTGCACTTTTCCAGCCGGTACGCAAATTACGTTTGCCGCTTTTGAACATTCTTCGGAAGAAAACATAGACCCTGAGAAATCTGAGGGAAGTGAAGGTTGCGTGGATGAGGGCGATGAAGGCTCAAATTATGAATGTTCTGGAAATGGTGATTGTGATGGTGATTATGATTGTGACGAAAACGGGAGCGATCGACAAAAAGGTGATGATGGGTCTGGTGGCAGTGTGGTGAGGAATGCTGAATCTGATGAAAGTATGGGTGATGAAGATTCAGGTGATGATGCAAGTGGGGATGATGCCGACTCGGATGCAGGAGATAAGAATAATGGTGCAGACGAGGGTAATAGTGATGTTGATGGGTCTAGTGGCAGTGAGGCGATGAATTCTGAATCTGATGAAAGTATGGGTGATGAAGGTTCGGGTGATGATGCAATTGGGGATGATGCGGACTCGGATGTAGGAGATAGGAATAATGGTGCAGACGAGGATAGTAGTGATGATGATGGGTCTAGTGGCAGTGAGGCGATGAATTCTGAATCTGATGAAAGTATGGGTGATGAAGATTCGGGTGATGATGCGATTGGGGATGATGTGGACTCTGAGGTAGGAGATAGGAATAATGGTGCAGACGAGGGTAATAGTGATGATGATGGTGAATGCAGTGGCGGTAGTGGTGGTAAAAGGGAAACAGAAGATGAGCACTCTGATGGAGATGAAGGGGATGAAGGTGAAGTTGGTCCTAGATCTAAAGAAAAAGGGGATAAAAAAATTGGAGTTTGTGGAGATGACCAAAATCAAGACAGATCGGGTGGATGTGTCACTGATGGAGGTCATGGCAAAAAACCCTTCATCGCCAAAGGTAACTTAAACTTTGATTTATGACAAGTATGTCTATGGCATCTTTTTGTTGTTTCCTAGTTTCAGTTTTTCTGTTTATCGCCCTTCAGTAAAATTACTTAGTTGATTATAGAGTTTCCGGTGCTCGCGCGAGGTGATTATAGCCGGGCGTGAGAACAAATTTGGCCGCCTCGCGTTTTTGTATGTAGTGTGCCAGCTATTTTTCCCTCATTGACAAAAGAATTGTAATTTTTCAAGTTTTACTTGAACACAGAATGTTAAAAATGTGCTCACTTTGTTTGTGTAGTTTTTCAATTAACCATGTGATCTGCGAGCGTTACTGTGTAATGAGGTGTGAAAATTTGAATAATTAAAAATACACATAACGTTTTTCGCTTGGCTATTTTTTATCTCTTACAATCATTTGAGTAGTTTTACTGAAACAATTAATCGGTTCAGGCTCAACGAATATCTGGGTGGTGAATATTCATCAGATATCTACTTTGCTGAATAATTATTAAATATTTAACTTTAAGAGTTTTTCTGTATTTATACTTTAGTTGTATTTTCGATAGCGAATTGAAAATAAGACATTTTTCTAAAAATAGTAACTAGCTAAGTTATCAAAAAAATATGAGCTACATTTTGTAAATACAATTCTTAAGACAGCTTCTGTCATAAATCAACCTTTTTAAAAGTACTCATCACATAAAGCTTCATCATGAAAAAAGTTATCAAAATGCCAAGTTCGGTGCTTCAATATTTTCAATAATGAAAGACTTAAAGGAAACTCCAATATACTGAAGGAAATAGAACAAATTGGTTCTACAACCACAGATAATGTCCAAGTTCTTTGATGATCTATTTACGTTGACCTCGCTGAAGTTTAGAGGGTGTTTTCCAAGTTTGCAAATATACACCCAATCCTGTTATCGGAAACATTAAAGGTCTGACAATTACAGGGAGTGGGACGCAATTATCAATCATAAAACTTTTACAATTATCTTTTAAATTCTTTTACATCGAAGAAAGTTGCTCAGAAACAAAACAAAACTGTATTCTGTAGGGAAAAAAACAAACAAAGAAACAATTTAAATAATAACGCAAAAAATCTTTACGAAAATGTTTGTTTTTTCCACAGGTCATCGTGTCAGAAATAGGGAAACAACCCAACTTTTGGACAGTTTATTTCCCAAGAACTTGCCACCGAAGCGGAAAAGAAATTGAATATTGAACTAATTTTTCCTTTTTTTAAATTTTATTTTATTTTCCCCATGTTTTAAGTTAGTTATACTCTAATATTGAAGGGGCTATCAATGTAATTTTAAAAGTTTTTACAAAGTTATTAGAGTGGACTGGTTAGGAAACTTAGCAAGCTACAAAGAAGATTACAACGCTGCTTTGTTTTCATGTTGTGTGCAGGGTCACGGTTATGATCTTTTGTTCTAGGTGTGATGACTCAATTGGCCGTTTGTTTATTTACATATCAGAGCCTTTTGTAATTTGTGCAGGTTCAACGTCATATTTCAATAAGATA
>JAOBYJ020129905.1:0-28706 GCA_025403565.2 Palythoa heliodiscus | reverse complement strand
TACAAAAGTTATGTGTGATTGAATTTGGCGCGGGGTGTTTCCTCCCCCCCCCCCCCCAGTCTGAATAGGGTTAATACTCTCAAACAATCACATTTCTTCTGTTACTGTGTCACTAGTTTTGCGACACACCATTCCCGCCTTAACCAATCATATTTCTTCTATTACTCTGTCACTAGTTTTGCGACACACGATTCCCGCCTTAACCAATCATATTTCTTCTATTACTGTGTCACTAGTTTTGCGACACACCATTCCCGCCTTAACCAATCACATTTCTTCTATTACTGTGTCATTAGTTTTGCGACACACCATTCCCGCCTTAACCAATCATATTTCTTTTATTACTCTGTCACTAGTTTTGCGACGCACGATTCCCGCCTTAACCAATCACATTTCTTCTATTACTCTGTCACTAGTTTTGCGACGCACGGTTCCCGCCTTTTTTCAAACATGGCTTCAAGCTTGATGCTTCGTTAATTTTCGGAAGATGACTTTCAATTTTTTAACGTCAAAATTAGAGCAGAAGCATCTCAAGAAAAATGCAACCATTCTTTGAGACTTTTTTTAAGTCGTAAAGGAGAAAAACAATTTGAAGAATACACCAAACGAGCAAAGGGATCTAGGTATAAAGTTATGTTGATATTTTCAACAAACCGTTTTAGTGTCACTGTGTTGTTTTTATCTATCATAAATTATATAATAAAATAACATTATGAAATGGTGAGAGCTTGATATTGCTTTTATTCACTCGTTTCTCGTCTCATATCATTAAATCGCTCGCGGATTCGCTCGTTCGTGAAATATCAAGCTCTAAACATAAACTATATTCTATAAGTATACACCAATAACAGTCTGTCTGGCTCTGGGACTAGTTAATATTAACGTTACTCTGAATACAAATAGGGCCAAGTAAAAAATGTTAGCGTGTTTCCATAATTACCTTTGTCGCAAACTTGGGTTGTCGATCATCATGATCACAATCACTAAAGCTTTATTATAACCATTACTAGTGCCATCAGATGATTCATTAACACTACCATCATCATGATAAAAAACATTAACATAACCATTACAATTACAGTTAACAAACATCCAAATCATCGTCACCATAAACATCCATCACCACCATCATCATCAATATCATCACCATCACTATCCCCTTCATTATCATCATTACCATCATCATCATCATCATCACCATCATCATCATACCAGTATTATCATCATTATCATCACCATCATCCCATCATCATCATCACTACCACCAACACCACCATCATTATCATCATTACATTCATCATCATCATCATCATATTCATCATCACCATCGTATCCATTATCACCATCATCACTATCATCAGCATCATCACCATCATCTCTCTTCTGTTCGGTTCTGCATTTTGAGCAACCTCCACCTGACTCTTCCAACCAAACTAACTTCTGTCCCCCCACCCGAATAACGTACCCCTTTTCTCGGCTAATTTTGGCTATATATTTGAGTTACACAATTTTAATAGAGCAAATTTTAATACGGCAAAGCCAAGATTTTGGAATTTTTTCTTTATCTGAATATAAAAAAGTAGTAGTTATGTAAATGGAGTTTTTAAATCTGGCTATATAACTTTTCTAAGAACATTTTTAAATTGGCCCAATAAAGTTTAATCTTACTTATAGCTAATGTTTATAAATATCTCCCTAGATAAATCACAGTAACTGTTATGGACGTTCTATGTTTACTGTTTAAACACGTTCCACTGCTGCAAATCTGACACAGTTGACAATTCCTTCCCAATGCATGACTTGTTAACTAAGCATATCTGGTATGAAGTAAGTTAGGGATTCCCGAACCTAAAAAAAAAGATATAGCCTCAGAAGCGAGATATAATCATAATCATAATCACACTCACAATCACAATCACAATCATATAGATAACTCCAACAGTTTGGTCGTTTCACACGTGATTGTTTACCTGGGTACACTGAAAAGCAAATTGTGGACTCCATTGCAGCTTAGCAACTAAAATATTTATGCACATAATACACATGTTACTTCGTATGAACATTGCTAACTTTGTTGTTTCTAAAAACAAAAGCTATTTTTTTTTGTCGTGTGAGATTGATGTAACCGTACTCTGGCGAATCAAAAGTCAACTATGGTTTTATAGTACATGTTCAACTGTGGTTCAAGTACAAGTTCAACTGTGGTTCAAAGTACAAGTTCAACTGTGGTTCAAGTACAAGTTCAACTGTGGTTCAAAGTACAAGTTCAACTGTGGTTCAAAGTACAAGTTCAACTGTGGTTCAAAGTACAAGTCAACTGTGGTTCAAAGTACAAGTCAACTGTGGTTCAAAGTACAAGTCAACTGTGGTTCAAAGTACAAGTTCAACTGATGTTCAAGTACAAGTTCAATTGTGGTTCGAAGAACAAGTTCAACTGTGGTTCAAGTACAAGTTCAACTGTGGTTCAAGTACAAGTTCAACTGTGGTTCAAAGTACAAGTTCAACTGTGGCTCAAGTACAAGTTCAACTGTGGTTCAAAGTACAAGTTCAACAGTGGTTCAAAGTACAAGTTCAACTGTGGTTCAAGTACAAGTTCAACTGTGGTTCAAAGTACAAGTTCAACAGTGGTTCAAAGTGCAAGTTCAACTGTGGTTCAAAGTACAAGTTCAACTGTGGTTCAAAGTACAAGTTCAACTAGGGTTCAAAGTACAAGTTCAACTGTGGTTCAAAGTACAAGTCAACTGTGGTTCAAAGTACAAGTTCAACTGATGTTCAAGTACAAGTTCAACTGTGGTTCAAGTACAAGTCAACTGTGGTTCAAACAAGTCAACTGTGGTTCAAACTACAAGTTAACCGTGGTTCAAAGTACAAGTCAACTGTGGTTCAAAGTACAAGTCAACTAGTACTGTGGTTCAAAGTACAAGTCAACTATGGTTCAAAGTACAAGTCAACTAGTACTGTGGTTCAAAGTACAAGTCAACTGTGGTTCAAAGTACAAGTCAACTAGTACTGCGGTTCAAAGTACAAGTTCAACTGTGGTTCAAAGTATAAATTGAACTGTGGTTCAAAGTACAAGTCAACTAGTACTGCGGTTCAAAGTACAAGTTCAACTGTGGTTCAAAGTATAAATTGAACTGTGGTTCAAAGTACAAGTCAACTAGTACTGTGATTCAAAACACAAGTCAACTGTGGTTCAAACTACAAGTTAACCGTGGTTCAACTACCAGTCAAATGTATTTTACCTCACAACCTGAGATTTACCTGTAGCATTTGGATTAAAAGTCTTTAAATTGATCCATTTCCACAATGGCAGTGGTGCCTTCAATATCGAGCTGCAAAAGAAGGATTTGGAATATCATGTCTCTTTACTGCCGCTAAGCTTACAACGTTTGTGTATTCGTATAGTGTTTAAGCCAGGAAGACTTTTATTCTGATAGGCCCCTACTCTAGAGAATTTGGTAAAGTGTTACAGAAGCCGCAGCAATAAATCTAGTTTGCATTAAAGTGTCACTAACACGGCATGTTAGTTCATACTCTCCTTCTACAGGGGACGGGAGAGAAGGAAAAGCATACTGTATCTGATCTTTAACTCAGTTACAAAAACAGAAGTTGAGAGTATTGAAAAAACTTCGCAAAATTATTTGTCTGTAAAGTAGCTAATTAGCTAAGAATATTGACCACGTTAAATAAAGGTTATTGTATTGTATTGTATTGTATCGTATCGTGTTGTATTGAAAATAGGCTTCGTTACTCACCTTCTGTGGATATTTTTATGGACATTTTACAAAGAATGAATGGTTTACCGTTTTGCCACACAGTTACTTTGTGTAGTTTTTGAAATCAATAGAAAGCTTATGAACTGGCAACAAAAACGGCTTCGATTTTATTTCCGGTGGCTAACTGGGCATGTGCAATTTTACTCGCGTAGACAAGATTTTAGCTATTTTGCTGTTCTCTGAAGACGTACTTGCCACTATACCCGAATGCCTGGAGTTTACGGTTTTTTTTGATGTTCAGTAAGGGCAGTCTGTTTAGAACTTATTATATTTACAGGCGTGAAATATAGGAATGGTCTGTAAACCTATGCATCGTTTGTCAGGCTTCAACAGGATTCGAAGCAGTCTTCTCCCGACGCTGTTCCCCTCCCCATTGTCGATAGGCCTCTGTTATCTTTTAAGAAACTGCATATACGGTAGTTATTCACTTTTAAGCCCCACTCACAATTAAACCGCACTTCGTAAACTGAACATAAACAGTATAAGAGGGACAGCAGCGGGCAGTTTATTCAACTGCCGTTTTCCGAACTATTTATATCATGATTTTATTGTAAATAGCTAGATTTAATTACTATTAATATTAGTCTTATGTTTGTAAATTGCACTGTTTATTCAGTTTAACTGCCAGAAGTGTTCAATAAACTATTATTATTATTATTATTATTATTATTATTATTATTATCATTATTAACCGCGGTAGAGTTAACACCTCACACTTTGTGCTGATAAATTTGGATTACACGAACATCAATTGTGATATCAAAAAGAAAGATTTGAATTCGTGGTAAAAATTCAGCTTTCAAAACTCGATAAGCAAAAGACAACTTTCACTAGTCAAGATTTGCCTATAATTTACATTAAACAGACAGTTGACAGTCTAGTGTAAGGGACGCTCTGACCACAAGAGGCGGGTTCTAAATATAGATTACGTCTGTCTACAAGGCAGGGCATCCAATTTTAAGATAACCATTGAACTTACAACATGAAGATCAAAGACCGCAAATCCTGTCGTCCCACGAATTTTACCGAAGTTGTGTCTGTCCTAAAATTAAAGTGAACAAAAAATAACATTCACTTGCATTTACTGGTAGGTAAATAGTTATTTTGCAAACGAACTCGTGAGGAACTCATAACACACCAATACTACGGTTGGAAAACCCTTTTGTACATGTTCTCAAACATTCTTTGCAAGGTAATATAGAGAAGGAAAAAAAATATCCTTGAAATCTATTACCAATCGAGCTTACCAACATATTGACTGAATAATTATTAAGTATTCTTCAGTTTGAATCTCCACCTCGTTCCCACAGCCCTTTCCTAAGGCGAGAGAAAGAACCCTGGTTGTGGATGGTGACGTGTAATTGCTTGAAAAATGCTGACGTTACGAGGAAGGGAGTTCGACAACACGTTTAGTTTCTAAAATGTTTACAAGGTGCTTCACGGATTTGAAGAATTATCGTTGGAAGTGAAACAGGTCCTTACTTAGATTGATTTACAGACACAGGTCATATACATAGATAGAGATATTATAGCTGCACCTTTGACGAGTTTACGGAAATGTTCAATTAATCAAGTTTTACCTATTAATAAAACTTGTGGAAGAATAGGATCGTGTCGCGTGCTCTGACAGAGGAAGACCCTACCTGACTGCTGTATCGGGCTTTCTTTGCAAACATACACTCAAAAGCCTACGAGTGAAAAAATGCACTTTAGCAGAAAACAAAATAAAAATACAGTTGAATGATTAAAATTATCAGCTGCAACCAACTTCAAAAGGTCGACGTTTCTTTGGTGTTCAATCCTTTTTGTAAATTCAATACTTGGGTGCAGCTGAGCCATCCCGGGGTTGCCCTAATCTTGTGTCCGTCTCCCAAGTTAACATCAATACTGAAGAAGGGCAATACATTTACCCGAAAAGTCAAAGAAATTTCTATTAATCTATTTAGTTCAAATCTTAGTCTTAGTTGTTTTATGTTCATGAAATAAATAAAAATCTGCATCACTCATCCTCATTTTCATCATCATCATCAAAAAGAGCAGGAGAGCGAATGAAAAGTTCCGTGAAAGTATGTAACGTTTACGGGAGGCTGTTGAGGAGAATAGACCTGTGTAGTACACCTTTTCAGGATGATAAATATTGTATACTTGTTGATGGTAGGTGTAGTATACCTGTTGAGGATGATAGGTGTAGTATAACTGGTCCATCTGAAATAAATTTTCCTTTGAACACTGTATTTTAGAGCCATAGTCGCTCAATCTAACAGACACCTGAAAGAAAAAAATGCAGAAAAACATTTCAAAAGATCGCTAACAGCTGCAGAGAATTAAGTAATAGCCCGCGCAAGAACTAGAGAGATAACAAAACTCATTTCCCCACGGTGGATTTTTTTTTGAGCTTGGCCAAAATGTGGTACAAAGGGCTCTGGTACTAAAAAGCTTTCATTTTTTTAAAAAAAAGACTGGTCAAGATGTTCCTTTGATTTTTTTGGCGAAAGTAAAAGCTAAAACAATAAGATTTGCCAAAGCAATTGAATAATTGATTCAAATTTTACACATTCTTGCTTACGTATGCCGCGAGCTCTTTAGTTCTTATGCGGATCTTAACTTAAAATTCAGAAAATAAACCCTTAAACCTTTTAAAGGACTAAAGATTAAAATGCTTTTGTATTCGTTAAAACATAAACCAAGGTTTATTCGCAATTATCACTGGCGATTGTCATTATCATTATCATGTCCATTATCATTACCATTATCATACCATTATCATTATCATCACCATCATTATCACCATAATCATCACCACTACCATCATCATCATTACAATTATCATTATCATTACCATTATCATCTTCTTCATCATCATCATCATCATTACCATCATCATCATCACCATCATCATCATTACCATTATCATTATTGATATCATTATCATTATCATCATCGATATCATTATCATTATCCATATCATTATCATTATCCATATCATTATCATTATCATTATCGATATCATTGTCATTCATTCTCACTGTCATTGTCAGTATCACTGCCAATGTCATTGTGAAACCCCAAATCACTGTTAGTATCGTCATTATCAAAGCCATTGAGTACCAACATATCTGGACCGCTTAGAAGCGGCAGCCAGAGGCGCCTATATATGCTCTCGGTCCGCTGGGGGTAATTGATCATTGTAAAGCACCTTTGAGCATATCAGTATGAAAAAGGCGCTATATAAATGCATCACTTTACTTTTTTTACATTGTTATTATTATAATTGTCATCTGCAACGTAATGTTACGTTTTAACCACTGTTATTCGCACTGTCACAGTAATATATATGTAATGAAAAAACAGAAAATTAAAAATTTCACCATAATCTTAACCTTAATTCACTCCCGAGGAAGTTATACTTATCCAACTGATCGTCATTCACTGTCGTAGGCATCCATTTTGTTATCAATATCAATTTCCTTACGTTACCCAAACCGTAATCTCAATCACAAACATACTGATCGTCGTAGTAACTTATTATCACTGTTAATTTATGACGTCTGGCGACAGTGGCTGAGACATAGCACACGACCGAGCGCCAGCAGTCACGGTTGTCCCAACAGGTGATCTCAGGTCCTCGATAGGAACATGAGTATCGCGACTTATTAGGTCAGGGAAGGTCAATTTCCTACAGTGTTTTCCATAATATCGAAATTGGTCTCTCGCATGGTAGCAGTAACCGGCAGATTAGACCACGCATTGTGCTTAGTGGAAGTAGGTTCCCGTAAATCCGATCATTACCACAGTCGCTGTTAATATCAGCGTTGTAAGTAGTCTTACGAGGCTTTGTAAGCTCTTACCAATTTGGGATTCTGCTTATCGATTTCTTCAATATAAGCCCTAAACCAATGTCCTTTTCTTTGCACGCAGCACTCCTTCATAAGATGTATGTTTGCTAAAGGTTTCTTGTGCTTCTCCAACTTTGCGCTACGGTTAATAAAATTTGTTAAGATTAAATTTAGTTGCCATTCTATGTTGGCAATGCTTCTTTATTTTCCACCAGAACTTCTGGTCGCAGGGGCAAGATATCTTTCCCTTCAACAACATCAAAATTTATAACTAGAATATAATGGTGACTTATCTTCGAGAGGTCGATGGTAATGAATCAGATATTTCGAGAGCCTCTCTGGAAATATCATGAAATAAGGGGAAGAATATTAGTGGGATACTATTACAAGTCTGGTTTATGATGGCTGATTGGTCAACTTGACCAATGTGATGTCACTGACGTTAATTCGTGTTCACGCTGAAGGTGTTGACCAACGGAGGATCTGTTATGCTCTGCCACGCGTTGGTGAAGGTGTCGAGCCGTGTGGCCACATAATTCGCGTCACACGAATCACATTTGAACATATTGTGGGCTACACGGCTCGACACCTTCACCAACGCGTGGCAGAGCATAATAATCCTCCATTGGTCAACACCTTAAGTGTGAGCACGGCATTACAACTTCAGTCAATGACTCTCAATTTACAGTGCTAAGGAAATACAGAAACAAATTTGATTGCCTGGTCTACGAGATGCAATTAATTCAGAAAATCAAACCAAGCTTGAATGTTGAATCAGATTCTGTACGTACCAAACGTTTTGTTTGACACTTTTTAAGTTTTGTTTTTGTTTGACGCCTTTTGTTGTGCAATTCAGCCAAGCTTATAATATATTCAATAATGTACTCAGCACACCTATATAAACTTCGTTTTGCTTCTATTTAGCGATAACATTAACATGTTATCGCTAAATTTTATAGT
This sequence comes from Palythoa heliodiscus, assembly GCA_025403565.2. Lineage (NCBI taxonomy): Eukaryota > Metazoa > Cnidaria > Anthozoa > Zoantharia > Sphenopidae > Palythoa > Palythoa heliodiscus. Next base: position 20,134 of record JAOBYJ020129905.1, on the reverse strand, counting down.
TAAACAAATCAAACGCTTGCTAATCCAGAAGAAGACTCCAAGTTGTGTTAAGTTCGATGGACGGTAGCAACGCATGCAGAATAGCCGGAAAATAAATCCCGTAGCACGAATGATTTGGTGGACTTTGTTCTGGATCAAGGGGTTCTGCACTATTGTGCAAGTGGTTAATGTTTAAGTTGTGATTTCAAGGATGGAATGTTATGAGACCCGACTGTTAAATATTACAGGAACAGCAGGAACCATTTTTTAACCGCGAATCTTCCTATTTTTAAATCCAGCTTACCAGAATTTCCTTATCCCAGAAATCCCAAAAATGTGCGACCCCATTCTGGAAACTCTACTGAAAATGTAACCCCATTATAGTCAATCCAGTCGTGAGAATGCGGCCCCATCCAGCGGCACATCCTCATTAGCCTTTTACTAGGAAGTACCCCGGCTGGGGTGTAGAATATGTTAATTGTAATTTTTTATCATTAATCATTCAAAAAATTATTTTCCAGTACTTCCTACGACCGATACTAATTTTCCAGGATTTCCATACTAGGACTTTGAATGTTTGGTTTTCTTTTTCCAGGACTTTCCAGGTTTGCCACGACCCGTGCGAACCCTGAACGTGATATCTAAATTAAGACTTGCTAGGCCGATGAACGGTTCACTTGGGGTAATGCTGTCAGAAGTTATAATAATAAGAAAAATATAAAGTAGCACTTACTTCATTCTCTCTATCATGGACTTAAAATGTCTTTCTTCCTCACGAGTTCTATAAAGCTTACACCAAAATACTCCATCTTCTTTAAGAAGGGTGACAATTTTCACTGAATAAGTTTGTCCTGTTATATTCATGAAAGGAATACATCAAAAACGGTAGTTTATAATACTGTGGGTTTCCCTATCAAGACGTTTAGTTTAACAATTTCAACAGGTAGTTGTTTTCTGTTTTTGTAAATAAATAGATTATACATTGAGGATTGACTAACTGTAACCCATAGGCTAAATACATGTACTTCGTAAGGGTAAAAACATGCATTCCAAAAGGTTGAACACATGTAATCTATAGGGGTGAACACGTGTAACATCTAGGGGAGAACACATGAAACTCAAACAGGTGAACTTATCTAATCTAGAGAGGTGAACAAGTGTAAACTAGGGTGAAGAACAGAGGTAACTTATAGGGGTGAACACATGCTACCTATAGGTTACTATCAATAGACGTCATATTCTGTCCCGTGTAGAATTCTTCACAGCTGAATTACAAGTTTTTAAAATAATTCCCTCTGGTTGAAAGAATATGGGGAGCAGTTTCCCCCCAGTCAAACGCAGACAATGAGATTCAACAGCTGATTGACAGCAAAGAATAGGAGTGAACACATGTAACTCAAAGGGTTCAACACATGATATCTATAGGGACAAGTAAATGTAACCTATGGGGGTGAACACGTTTAACACATGGGGCTGAAAACATGTAACCTATTGTGTTGAACACATGTAACCTCTAGGGATGAACATAAAGTCATGTAAACCAAGAAAATCTTCTAATTTTCTACGCTGCCAACATTGAAATTTTGTTAATTTTAAAGTTAGGAAAGTTTTAACAAAAACAAAATAACTGAGTGAGTCAGAGAGAAATGTATGTGCAGCTGAATTTTTTCTCGTATTTTTTCGAATGAGTCCTGCCAAATAACGACATGGTATGAAATTGATAATTAAAACTAATAGTTGTCCCCATGGTCGACTTAATCTTTCCAGTTATATTACAGGTAAATACTACTAAAAAAATAGATGAAAAGTAAAAATGGTTCAAAATTTTAATTCTGCATATTTGCTATAAAGGAATCGTATTCCCCGCTCCAGAAATCCCGCGGCAGGCCTGGTTACCAAGGCGCCGCGCTGAACTGGGAATGGTTTGGGTAGACAGCTTCAAACAAATATGGCGTCTAACAGTGATGGTTCTTGCTCGTCTTTAACTGCTAAAACGCGATTATTTTGACTGAAGATGATATCCCAGGTGCTCGATTGCCTCGTGAGAAGCCAGAGGAATGTAATGTTGCACATTTAGAACGCTGGTTGCTTTGCCGTGATGCATGTACTACTGGTTTAAAACACCGACTTGTTACGAGGTTCGTAAAATGCGATTTGAAGCTCGAAGTTTTTCTTGGGCAAAGACAGTTTAGAATTCATTTTTATTAATTAAATGTGTTTTTCTTTTTAGAGTAAAGAATTACATTGAATCTGGAATGGATAAAAAGTATTTGAGAGACCCTGATGGTGGCGTAAATTTAGCGAAAAAGAAGGCACAACTTGACGTCGTTGAAGAAGTAATACCAGAGAAACTACAGACTACTTTTCCATCGGAGACCTACTCAGATAAACAAAGAAGCAGTGTTTCATAGTCCGCAAAGCCAATGAAAAATGCAATGTCTTTTGGACTGTGTTTGAATTCATCGATGTCGAATCGAGCATTCTCTTATTTGTCACGCAATTCACTGATCTCCTTTTCCAGTTGCTTTATTCTCTCCTGGATATCTTTTAGTGGATCTGTTTGAATCCCAACAGAACAAGTTTTTACACATATGTCCGTCTGAGTTCCTACAGATGCTGCAGTAACTTTTTTGGAAGTTTCGTTTTCCTGTGAACGGAAAATTGAATCTTCTGATGCTTCTTTCTCGTTGTTAAAACGCGTAACTTTCTCAGGGACTACTGTATTTTCTTCAGTCAAAATGCGCCTCAATACTCGTCTTTCACCATTTTTTTGCTCCAGGGAAAGATAGATGGAAGATGTTGACGATCGTTCTTCTTTCCTCCTTCTAAATGAGCAGAGCATATATGTGTGTTGTCACTATCAATCTTTAATATTTAGATTCGAATAAGTCGGACGTATTCTTTTCTAATCGTTTGATCTTTTGGAATTCTGTACTAACGAAGATCTGGACTATTTCTGAAGTTTTTGAAGCAACTAGAAACACAGCAATTTACAGGTTTTGGCATGACGAAGTGAAGTATAATATTCGTTGTTTCGAAGACACTAGCATTTGTTTATTTAATCTCTATGGATCTGTCTACTCAAAACCTTCCCAGTCCACCGCGGCGCCTTGGTAACCAGGCCTGACAGGAGGTTTCTGAAGCGTGGAATTCTTTTGGTTCAAGAATGAGGCTACTTATTAATTTTAAAGCAGACAAAACACTACCAAAATAGATACCATTTGTGAAAGAGGGTCATTTCGGATAGCTTTACTCACCAACTTTAACTGGGAAAAGAGCGTCGTCATCATCATCGTCAACAGCATCTTCCATGTATTCCTGGCCATCGCGGATGCCTTCTCCCTTCAAGCAAGTTTCATCAGGTGTAACTCGAGTCTCCGGGCCTCCCACCAAACAGCTCTCATTTGGCCATGTTTGGACTGGTGAATCTGGAACTTTCCACTGTTCACAAGGAAACCATTCCTCTGCAGTAGCATTAAGACCACTTGTAGCTGTGCTGTCATCATCCATGTTGCATTGTTCTTCGGAGACTAGACTCAGGGCGTCAAACCCTTCACTCAGTTCACTACAAACGCTTGCTGATTCAACAGAAGCAATTGGTGCTATGGGCTCTAGTGATATAATACTTGAGTTCTCGGATGTAGGAGAAGTTGATTCCTCTGATGTAAGGCGTCCAGGCTCATTAGCAGCAACTAAAACTTTTCCCTCTGTGCTTTGGGCATCAAAAGCTTTTTGAGATAGATTTGTTATTTCATTAGAGAAAGGCTTTTCCTTGTCACGAAGCATAAGTTTGAACTCTCCATTTTCTGTCTTAACTTCCTTCATAATATATCCTGGCTCTTTGTCCACGTCTTTTGAAATTTTATTTGGGTATTCGTCATCTGCGAATGGTTCTAACACAGGTTTAACATTAAGGGGACCTTCGGGTTTTCCAGTAAAGTCAATTTCCTTTATAAGCTCGCAAATAAGAGATTCCACTAATAATTGTGCTTCTGTTTTTTCCACTTTAACATCGGATAACTCATCAGAAATTTGCCAATGCGGTAGAGGGACATCAGATAGAGCATTTTCTTTAACAGAAGCAATTGGAATTGCTTTTACTCCCTCTTGTGTGCTGTCGTCTACAGATCCTTTGTGTCCATCGACAAGTGTATCTACTCCTGCGATTCCACATACGTTCTCATTCGATGTATGTGGCAGCTTGATTTCACATTTTTCAAGCGAAACTGGATCTTCAGTTTTGCCAATTTGATTCTCGTCAGTTTCTATTTTACCATCTTCTTCAGCTTTGGTTGGAAGCCCAGTTTCTTCTGTTGCACAAATGTTTACCCTCTGAGCGATAGGTCTAATCTGACTCTCCTCACTGTCAGGAACAGGTTTCGTAATAAATTGAGTGTTGGAGGTGACGTCATTAACTAGGTTCTTCTTCTGCAAAGAGTCGCTTTTCTCTTTATTCTCTGCTTCAACTTTACCATCTTCCACGCTCTCGTGTGGAGCAGCTGAAATCTAATGACAAACCAGGTTTTCATTTACTGTAACCTGACAAAACCTTTGACACTTTCATAAAAATTATTTTTATTAGACAGGTTGGAGGAGTGGTTAGTACTTCCGCCGCCAACCTTTACGACCCGGGTTCGAACCCTGGGTTTTGCATGTGGGCTGAGATTAGGCTGATCTCAATCTGTCTGCGAGAGTTTCCTTCGAGAATTGCGGGTTTTCCTCCCTCGCTAAAATCAGCCTCTACACCGAGACCTGAGCTGCCTCCCCAATTGGTAGATGAGTATGGCTATTAGTCAAACAGCTCAGTAAGATTTAAGACGTAACTAAAGTAATTATCATTATTCTTCTCACTAGTTTTAAAAAACAACAAGGAGAACGATCTGGGGTTTATTTGACTCTCGTATCAGCGAATATTATGAGCACGTGATGCCTGCATGATTTCTGGCATAACTCACACAAAACAATAAATTTGGTAATGAGAAGAGAGGAAATGCTCACGCAAAATATGCTGTGAAAAATAAGAAACAGCATTCCAAAAACCGTTAAAATACAAAAGTACGGGACCAAGTAGGGAGAGTTAGTCCCAATATGTCATTTTATTGTTAGAGCATAGATGGTTCACATTACTTTCAAAAATATTCAAAATATATTAACCTCTTGTTCCCAGTTTTCGGTGCCCTGTACATAGAATTCTTGTTCCTTGTTATGTACACCAGTATCACAACCATCATCTTTTGGTCTCTCTTCCACAGCTGAACTGGTGCTTGAAGGAGATGGAAGTTTCTCAACTTTTTGCTCAGTTTGTAGAGACGGCCTCCTTCCCTAACCATATGTGATAAAAGTAATAATTCAAATTTACGGTATTCTTAACGGCGATTGTCTGTAAATATAAAAACCTCACGGACAAACTTAAAATTTCGAATTTCTTCATAATTTTTGTTAAAAGCTCAAAATAGAGTTGCCTTGGACAAAATATCATATCTTGTCCACACCAACTGTATTTTGAATTATTAACAAAAATCACAATCAAAGTTCCAAAGATTTTTTCTTTTTCGAGAAATCCCTAAAAATATGAATTCGCGTGTTGAGACCTTTGAGGTAATTAAATTCTCCCAACGTTTTGCCCAAACTCAAATCGCTGGCGAATAGGCTCACGTTAACTAATGAAAATAAATGCTTTTATATGGCCAAAATGATAAACTATCTAAAAGTTTTGCCCATTTAATTAACTGTTTGAACGTTTTCAGATACTTAACTTTCAACTCCCTAGAAAGTACTTCGAAGTAGGGAATGTTGAAAAGAAAAAGTGTCCTGGTTTACGGAAATTTAAAACAAAACTTATACCCAAGTAAAGTTTAAATTGTGTACAAAATAATCATCTTGGGTAATTAAAAACTTTGTGTCCGAGAATCACAAACGCATAGAGCACATTAAAAACTAACTCTTTACTCAGTTTTTGTTTTCTCGTAGCAAGAAATTACATATGGAAGTGCCGTGCAAACGAAAACATGCTTACGCTCAAAGGTTATCTATATCGACTGAAAAATACTATCAATTGGAATGTTCCGAAAACAAGAACCTCCGCAACGACGTCAAAACTCTGTTTCCCTCTTTCAAAATATAAATCATTAGTTGCATCCTCCTCTTTGCAATCCCCTTTTTCTCCCGATATATTCGATATATCCGCTTTAATTCTTCATACCGCATCGCTACTTACATCGCCTATAGATAATCAAGTGCCAAACACCCATCATCTCATTTTACACAATTTTTTTTTCTGATTTTATTTTTTTTCTAATTTTTTTCTTTTTTAGGTACTCCATATTGGCACCCACAATTTTCAGTTTTTGTGTACTATGACTTGTAAGCTTTTTTTTATGCACTAGATAATTTGTAAATATTATTAGATTATAAATAAAGAAAATGAAAACTTAAAAAAAACGCCTAGAGTATTTTTCTTTCTTTTTCTTTCTTTAATTCCACGTTTGTTACGCAATCTACTATTTTAAAAGTAAAAGACGTGGAAAATGACTTGAACAATTAGTTACCTGCACCAATGCAACATCCAGGACAGTTTTGTTGGAAGTGTGTTCATCAAACTTTTTCAATAACCAAGCTCCGTATGTGCTTGGGAGTTCTTTTCCATGCTTTAACGTTTTTACAGTGCGCAAATTATCAAACCCGTGACAAATATGCGAAGTCAACGCAGCTTCGATCGGAAGAGAATGCACATAAACCCAGCGAAGAGAGAATTCTCCGTGGCAGACCTGGGAACTAGTAGAAACAAGACCACTGACGTTATTGGTGTAGTTCTTAAACTCAATGGTTGAAGCCATTTGTGCTACACCGGCAAAACAATCTGAGTGAAAAATATGAAAAACAATAAACACAGGATTGAGTCCTCTTCTTGACTGCTCCACAAAGGCACTGTTGACAGCCCTTAGAACAAAACGGTTGGCACAACATTTTTCTTGCTTCATAGCTTCAACAACCATTTTTAACTCATCTCTAACGATGAAATACCGAGCTTGATTTATACTTTCCAAAACAATTTTATTCGCAGCACAGCTTTTCAAAATGGCATCACGTTGAAATCTTGTTACAAAGCCAGGTTTTGGATCAATGGATTCTGCTTCCTTAGTTCTCGAAATACTTTGCAACTCTGTTGGAGAAGTACTACCGCTCTTGTTGTCCTTGACGTTTAAAGATGCCTCTTTGTCAGTTTTACAAGCATCCTTGTGAATAAATTTTTGGGAGTGTGTATCTTGATGTTGTTGGTCCGTGCAGAGTGCTGTTGATTCAATAGGTGATGAACTCCTCTTGGTTGCTGTAGGAACCGTTTCTTCCCTTGGCATGATTGGTCTGTCCTACAAACGGTCGAGAGTATAACAGAGGAAGAGTAAAAAACATCTTTACAACTATTGTTTGAAAATATAATCTTTATAGAGTATCAGCACGTAAAACTAAATTAATGTAGGTAAATTTCCTGAACAAATGCTGTGTTAGGCCTAAAAATACTATCAAAGCTACAAGAATACATAGCAAATTTCAGGAATTTCAGGATCACTGGAAACAGCTATTTTGTGCTTCTAGACACTCCACCTAAAAACATACCTTGGCTCCCTGAATACACTCGTCCACTATAAGACAAGAAAAGAAAACACTTAAAAGAAGATTCTCTTACAATAGGTAACATTTTACGCAACGTGAAATGCAATGACGAACAGAACAAAGCATTTCAAGTTTCAAAAGTGTCACACGTCACATAATTCATCCCTTCGCAATGCAAAGTTAATTTTTCACATGATTTAACTGTAGTTAGCAAACGATTCACAATCAAAAATTTAAGAGGTTCATTCATTTTCCAGTCACTAGAAGACATGTTACACGCTGCAATAGGCTACTTCAAAATAATGTTCTGGACATTGCTCACAAACAAAAACTTAAGTTGAGGCGAAGTACTAATTTCTTAAACACTTACTGTATGTTTCAGAACCTTGCCTCCAGTTGGTTTTGTTTGTGAGCAAAAGAGTATAGTCAGGAAATAGCAATGTGGCTTGAAAATCAGAAGCTTAGAGTTTTACGCCTGGTCTTTTCGTGTAGTTACAAGTCACAAACAGGATTTTTACATTTTTTTCTCTAAAACTTATCTCGCAACAGCAGCATTCTGGCTTCCCTAACTTTGCTTTTTCAATATTTGAAATATTATCATTTTTAATTAACTAAATCTATTAATAATAATAGAATACCGGTAACGTAAACTCAAAGTGTTGAAAAACGACTAAATAAATTTCTTCCGCGCGATTATCCTAGAGAAGAAAAGGGCCAATGGGAATAAAATGTACTTTCTGATGACAAAATGCAAGGACCCAGCAGGGTCTGGGTTCCAGTATCTTAGGTAGTTACAGCTTATATAGCATGCGTTGAGGTCCGGTCCAGCAGAGAATTGAGTGAGCAAAGTACATAGAAATGTAAACCTATGATCCAAGTATGGAGTTGAAGGAGCCCTGCCGAAAACAACCTGATAGAAAATAATTATCTACTGTAAAATGGAGCTAAAATATGAAACATCTGCGATCTTAGTGGTATTCCTTACCACTTAAGGAACAGCATTGCGCATGCCTGAGGTACAAGGCCAGCTTAGAGCTGGTTATGGGAATTTTAGGTAGTAATTATAGCTTCGAAGAATAGTAATACAATTAACATTATTGAAGGTTCACTAAGGGTTTGTTCATGCAGAACTGAAAGAAAAAAAACTGACGACTGTAACGAGAAAAAAGTAATATTAATTATCATTATATAACTGCCAGTATTTTACCGGAAACTAAAACACCCGAATTTTTCATATTTCACTGAGCGAAATATAAAAAGGTTATGTACCGCAGGTCCCGAATGTGTGCGCGCTCCCTTTTTTGGCCTTTTGATGTCTGCTTCTTGTCAATTGTTTTCAAAAATATGGCGGCTTCTCGATTTTTCAACAAGAATTCTGACACCAATCTGGTAAGGGTTTCGAAAAAAACGAAAATGAATACAGAAAAGAAGACTGTAAATGATCTTTAAATCTTTAGGGAATATCTGGCAGTGATAAATGAGCAACGAAACATCGAAAAATTACCATTTCAGGAGTTTCAAAAAATCCTCATGAAATAAGTCTTCTTGACGATAAAGGTACGTTTTGGTTTTCGAACTGTATTTTGGTTGCTCTAAAGCTTATCCATAAATTACACGGTTGCTTGAAGATCTATATGAATTTTATTTTGTCGTGTTTAAAACAAAATTATATTCACTTGCTGCGCTTGTTCGTAAAATATTGTTTTCACCACTTGAAAATAAAATTCATATCTTCGTGTCACCGCGTAATATCCTGTATGTACTACCTTCTCTTTTATTTTTACCTGTTGCTTTGACTCTCTGGTTGACGCAAACAGGGGGGTCATCCAGAGTTTTCAGCACCACGTGTGTTAGGTGACTGTTTGGCAACTGTTAAATACAAAGTTCTGGTTAGCATAACCCATCAAAAATTAAGCGTGCTTCTAGAGATAAAGTTTGTTTTATTAAAACTGAAGTAAAATTTGGCGAAAAAAATACCACTACTAGAAACAGCAAAATTCAGCAAGAACATAACTCCAAGCGAACGCCGCAAATACGGAAACAGCTCAACCTGGTAACAGGTTCGACAAGTTTGTGGTAAAAAATTAAAATGTTGTGATAAATTTCTCTTTCGGAAGTAAGGAGATAAATATAGCCATAAGGTTGAGATATTTATCTCATCACTTAAAGAAACAAATTCTTCAGAAAATATTTGCCGAATATGTGACGATGGCCGAGTTCTCTGCCACGTGAAGCGACCTATAGGCGAAGGGTTTAAACAACTTTTGCAGAAGTTACTTTGTAAATATAGAGCTTTTAGAAACCGTTTCTAGCATAAAAGGTATGGTTTATTGTTTCCTCAGTTATGAATAAAAGAAATGGTTTTACAAAGGAGTTCAAAATATTTCAACACCTGAGCAAATTAGATAGAAAAAGGCGTAACTCTATTCTCACTACATGTATACTACACACACTCAATAACATAAAACGTAACGGAACAAAGTAAAAAGAAAAACTGTTACTTTTTTTTAAACTGAGAAGAACACCATAATGCAACTTTTTGTTCTTATCAAAAAGCTCCACTCAACTAAGGCAAGATAATAATTTTTAAATAAATTTCTGAATAAATGCAATACGAACACACACTGCACTCGGGAAGTATTCCGTCACATCAAACAACTACTGCAATTACACGGATTATAGTCTTTCTTATCGCATGCAAGTTTGAAGCAGGCATCAAATACAAAACGATTTATGCCTAGCGTGTGTCTATTTAACAAATAGATTCCATGTTTTTGTGCGTCTTCAGTAATAGATCGTAGATGACGCCAAACTGTGGTAAGAACAAAAAAGTGGCACACGGGCGATAGCGAGAACCAATAAAAATGGGAGAATGATTTGGGTTACTATTTAATGTGTTATGGATGCACACAGGAAATTGGAGGAACGCTAGAGAAGAGTTTGAGTAGCATATTTGGTCTTAATTTTGAAAATTACACAGCCAATTTCATACACAAAATCGAAAGACTCGCATTAGTTGAATCAAAAGGTTAAAAAATGTTAATGAAAATCGAGTTATAGACGCACGCTCACGTTATACAAAAAGCGTGCGTAAAATTTGTACATATAATCCAAAAACTGAAATTATCTCCCCCAGGGTTCGTACAGATTTTTAAAATTAAAATTCCAGACTATTTAAAGATATTTTCTTGACCTCTGCGCCAAATATTCAGACTGAAATTTAGGCCAGTAATTGTTTCACATAACAGTTTTACAAACTGACAACAGTTTCTATTGCCTGTGTTGTGTGTTCTAGTTTTTACTATAGTTTAACACAACAATTTTACAAACTGACAATGTTTCTATTGCATGTGTTGTGTGTTCAGGTTTTGACAATCATATGTGTGGCAGCTGATACATTGGAATCGCTCTTCTAATTTTGATCAGCCATTTCTCTAGAAAATTATTTTCGACGGATTCCTTGGGTGTTTTTTAGGAGGAAGTCAAGGCAAGAATATCCAGACTTTTCCCAGACATTTGCTCTACTTTCCAGACATTTGGGTTTCCAGACTTTTCCCAGTTTTCCAGCCCGGCTCCGTACGAACCCTGCTCCCCGCCAAATATCGAACCAAATCTTAAGTAACAAACCTGTTCTTTTAACTCGGCAACAAGTTTTCTTTTGTTCGTAAAATCTTTAAAGCACCAAATAGCCTGAAAATACGTTTAGAAAAATACGTTTTGAGTTGTCGCTTACATAAAGTAGCAATATCAACTCAAATAAAACCTTTCTGAAAAAAAGATGCAGTTACGTAAACTTTATAATCTTTTATCAAAAGAGGGAAGTAAGAACTTTGTAACGATGTGATCACTGAGGTATAAACTAAATGTAAAGAGACTGGAAGGAAGGAAGTGGTATTCCCTGCTCCAGAAACCCCGCGGCAGGCCTGGTTACCAAGGCACAGCGGTGAACTGGGAATGGTTTGGGTAGATAGCTTCAAACAAACATGGCGTCTAACAGTGATGGTTCTTGCTCGTCTTCAACTGCTAAAAATGTGATTATTTTGACTGAAGATAATATCCCAGGTGCTCGATTGCCTCGTGAGAAGCCAGAAGAATGTAACGTTGCACATTTAAAACGCTGGTTGCTTTGTCGTGACTCATGTACAACTGGTTTAAAACACCGACTTGTTACGAGGGAAAGCTTGAACAAGAACACTGCCGAAAGAAAGATGTGCGATGGGTTCAGGACCAAACCAAATGGCCACAGACGACAAGGAGATGGTGAGATATAATAGGCAGCCCGATACTCCATGGGAATTGGGAAACAAGAAACAAAAAGAGAAAGATAAATAAAGGTTCTAATCGGTTATCCTGTTTGCATGATGTGCGAGATCTTAATTCTTCTCGCTGTCACCTGTTATCTGACCATCCTTTACATTAACTGTTTGTCAGTTTACCAATATATGCCTGTCAAAACCTCTATAATGTGTGATGTTAAAATTGTACAGTAATCAACAAAAAACGTCAGTCCACAGAAAAATGAGCTGGTTTAATACAACAAGCTAGCGCTCAAGGAATCCTTTTTAATGAAGTTCATGACCAGCTCGAAGCTTTCTTTCAAATTTGCTTTACTAATTCCAAAAGCGGGCGCTTTTTTCGTATTGTAATTGCGTCGCCATTTCTGACAGAACTTGCGAACGAGATGGTATGAAGGTGCATCGAGTACACATTTTTCTTTACCTCCATATTCAATCCTATTTTTAATAGTAAAAACGCGGAAATTCTCAAGATTTACAGCACAACAACTGAACGAAAAACTGACCTGCAGATGTCCCTAAATCTCGAGCAGTTTCTCAAGCATATAGTGTTAGAATAAATAGAGAATAATACATAGCCATAGGCGTTCGGGGATATGGAATTTATTTTCGAGTGTTCAAATTTACCTCTTATAGCCCGAACAGACATACAACTGATGCTAAACGGATATCAAGTGCATGCAACCGCGGCCGTTGTCATAGTAATGCAAGAAGATCGCTGATTGGCGGTAAAGTGAAATTACACACGTAAAATTATCGTATTTTTAAGTGTATTTGGATACGACGTTTCTCAGTGGGACTGGGAGAAAACTCTATAAGACACTGGGGTTTATATAATAATACTATTTAAAGATGCAAATAAAAGAAGTTATACTTACATCATAGGGAAGATTGTAGTTCAGGTTTGAAAACAAGCAACATTCAAACGCCTACAAAAAATTTTTGAGAGATGATTTGGTGATGAAAAACATTCCTTTCAAACACTTAGAAAATAATGAATCTTATGCCTTCCTAATGCCGGGCAACCCCAGCTGTTAAATATAAATTGGGTCAGAAAATACTTTGAATAACCCTGATTCTCCCTCAATGCTTTTAATATTGATTTGAACCCCTTTGATCAAGATCCAGGGAGTTTTGTTTGGCCTATGTTGCCGTTTGAAATTCGCGGGCGGCGCCATCTTGCTTGTGCGCAAAGTATGCTGGGATACGTGACGTCACGCTTTTGCTCGAAGTTGAACTAGGAGTGGAACTAATAGACCCCGAGTGCAAAAGTCACGTAACGTACCCCGGCGTCACTTTGCGCACAACAAAATGGCGTCGCCCGCGAATTTTAAACGGCAAAATATACCAAAGAAAACTCCCTGGACCTTGAACAGACGGGCTCGAATCTCTATTTAAAGCATGGAGGGTAATTCAGGGACAGTCGAGTCAAGGTACCCTTTAAGTATCGTAAGAAAATTTCGGAAAAATATAATTTATCAAAAAATGGAATGAGTTGTCTTGTTTTCTATGCTTTAGCTGAAGGGTATACTTTATGCTCACTCTAGACATGGTTTTAAAACAGACAAAAACATTTAAAACGGTGTGTATTCAAATAAATAAAAAAGGCGAAGTAAAATGTATACAAAAGTTTTCGAACTTTTTCTGTTAAAACCATGATGTCTGGAAACTTTCATATACATTTTATTTCGCCTTTTTTATATCTTTGAACGGACAAAAACTTAATTTTATATTTGCTCCGATAGATTCTGCTAGAGTCTGAGCACGTGCTACATTCTATTATACTGTGATATTATATGTCTGCTGGCATGAACACGTGCTACATTCTATTATGCTGTGATATTATATGTCCACTGGTATGAACACGTGCTACATTCTATTATGCTGTGATATTACATGTCCACTGGTATGAACACGTGCTACATTCTATTATACTGTGATATTATATGTCTGCTGGCATGAACACGTACTACATTCTATTATGCTGTGATATTATATGTCCACTGGTATGAACACGTGCTACATTCTATTATGCTGTGATACATGTCCACTGGTATGAACACGTGCTACATTCTATTATGCTGTGATATATATGTATGTCCACTGGTATGAACACGTACTACATTCTACTATGCTGTGATATTTTATGTCCACTGGTATGAACAATAAACACTAGTGGAGCGGGTTTCTTTTGAGTGACAAAAACGGTCATATTTTGTCTTTGCTGCGATCTGTGATTGGCTAGTTTTAGCACCTTCAGGAGTTGATTGGTTAGTAAAGACAAAACAAGAACACTCGTTGCACGTCTCAAATGGTTCGTTTTGTTTTCATTTTTTTGCGTTATATATTTTTTGAAACAGGTGGTTTTCATGTAATTCAATTTTTTTTTCTATTATTAGCTTGAATTGTTCCTTTTGTCATAGGGACCTTTGATTTGACCCCTCTAACAGTTCAGGAAGTCGCTTCAAATTTCTGTCGATGACTGTTCAAATTTAGAAATGGTACGTCCCGTTCTTGCTATTCATGATGTGGCGTCTTCGTCTTGACTTTGCTTTGTATTGCCTCCTGATTGGTTGCATATTATGTCAAGTCTTGTCTTTGCTATTTCGACAAATACATGCCCGGTAACGGTACGGCAAAGATACATACAGTTTCAGATACGGATCTTCAATTCAAAATTAAATCTACGACTTCTACTAGAGTAATTTCAAAATCCAGACTTGACAAAATGATAACATATATATAACCGGCCTTCAACTGGCCCAACCAAGCACTTATAACTGAAAAACATGGAAGACGGAGTGAGAACGAGTATCAGGAAAAATAGCCCTCCTTGTTGAATGCCATCACTTTGTCAAATCAGACAGCTAATTATATACTTTTTGATTGCATGAAAAGAACCTAACTATTCAATCCGTCCTACTATTTTCTGATTTTCGGCTTGGATTTTCCACAAACAAAAGCAAAGCTAATTCCATGACTCTGTCGTAAGTCTGCCATGGCGCATCAGCCAACTTTACCTACCTGGAAATCTTGATACCTAAACTGCTCAGGTAAACTAGTAAGTTGTGCTTTTGCGATGTCCTCCGAGTTCCCCTTATCCAGATATCTCACTGTGACCTCAAATTTATAAAATGGAATACACGTTACTAAAATAAGCAAGCAACAATTACATTTAAATTTACATTTACTGTTAACTAACAACAGATGATATGAACAGATCAAATTTTTAGCCTAAATTACTATTATTATATTATTATTATTGATATTGTTATCATTATTGCACTGCAGTAGTACCGTTGTTTTAAGTAGTAGTAGTACTATCATCTTTTAGCGTTATTGTTATAACGCATAATTATTTTCGACATGTTGCCAAAGCACACTTTGAAGAAACGTGAAGAAATTTTTGAAGTAGTAATAAGTAACAGTAATAGTAAAGATAGAAAAGTTTAATCATTTTGGAGCCAAACAACTTCAGGTGACCTGATTTAGAGAATACACCTTTGCACGAGGATAAAGTATGCAGAACTATTGTGGTTCCTAGTAATAGGAAAACACTTACTGTTGAAGAACTGACAACTTTCTCAATCTTTCCTCTTAGGTAGGACGTATCACCAGCAATATTTTTCTTCACAACACACAGCATTCCTTCCTCTACGACTGGCATGAAATTAAAGTTTCTGTCTTGAAAGAAAGACCTACCGAGAAAATGCAAAATATCATATTATAAAATTATATTAAAAAGTTCTTAGACAATTAAATCTTGACTTTTAAGAGCAAAAAAATTTGCTGAAGCCTTGTAAACACTCTCGTGCAGCAACTGCATTTGTCGGGCACCAAACTTACTTTAGGCATAATACGACCTTCATATTATTTTCTCTGTTACAAACATGGTTACTTGGAGTATAGTAAGCACTTCAGGCAACTGTTGATTGGGGAGTGGCCAAAACTGAAACTTTTAAACAAATTTATGACGCAAAGATGTCAATGAAACAGGTGTTCAAGCACCATTGAAGCAAATGGGGAATAGTGAAAATGAAATAACAACGCTAAATGAAATACCAAATCTAAATGATATAAAAAACAACGCTAAATGAAATACACACCCTAAGGCTTGAATCAAACGTCAAAATCACACGTGCCGAATCTAATACTGATCAATGCAAATGAGCAAATTCTATTGTTCTACCTCATTTCCATCAGATTCGACACTTATGAAGTTCGACGTTTGAACTAGGCCTAACTGAAATGGAAATTAACGGAAGCATATAATTAAAATTAGTTATATGCTTCTGAAATTAACTATAAATGAAAAAACATTATAAACCTAAATGAAAAAACGATTCACCCTAAATGAAATAAACGATGTTATTTTGTCACTGTCACTTTCAAGACAGTTACACTATCTTTATGCTGGGTTAACATTACAATGGTCAAAAACGTGTCTCAAGTAATGACGTCATAAGATGAAACACGCCTGTCCCCACCTCCCATATTCTTACTTTATACTGGCCCTGAGTTGGTCCAACAAACTGTTCTCTTCAGATCCACATTTACAAACCCAGAAGCATCCATTTTTTTTCAGTGAACCAATGACCTTTACACACAGACCCGACATTTTTTCTATAACAAAAGAAAAAGTGATGGCCAAAATTCAAACAAGGATTTCTTCCAAATAGATAGATTTATATTCTTAAAAAAATGCTTACTAAGTAGAGTACAATTGGTTGGTCATGTTAGTTCTCATCTTATATTACCGGTAATTCATCTTTATTACATCTGAAAATAAATCAGTTGTCCACAAGACCAAAAAAATGCTTTGGAAAGAAAGCAAATATCCCCATAAATATAAAACAACGTATTTCATCTAAATTTGCAATGTGTAGGGTTCGTGCAGATCTTTATAAGTAAAGTTCCAGACTTTTTTCATACTTTTTCTAGACTTTTTCCTCAATTTTCCACACTTTTTCTAAAACCTCTCCTCAATTTTCCACTTTTTCTAGACCTTTTCCTCAATTTCAACATTTTTTCTAGACCTTCTCCTCAATTATCCACACTTTTTCTAGACCTTTTCCTCAATTTTCCACACTTTTTCTAGACCTTTTCCTCAATTTTCCACACTTTTCTAGACCTTTTTCTCAATTTTCCACCCTTTTTTTCTAGACCTTTTCCTCAATTTTCCAGACTTTTTCTAGATCTCTTTCCTCAGTTCTCCAGACTTATTCCAAACCTTTTCCTCAATTTTCCAGACTTAGAATTAGTTCAGTAATCGTTTCAGACTAAAGTTTTACAAACTGACAATGAGTGAGTGGGTGCTCTAATTTTGAAAATTATATACGTGTAAGTCAATATACTACAATTTTGAGCATCTAAATTTCTGAAGAATTATTTCAGTGGGAATTAATGGACAATTTTTTACGCTGGAAGTTAAGCCCAGAAAATCCAGACTTTTTCCAGACATTTCATTTATTTTCTAGACTTTTTCCAGACTTTCCAGAAATGCTTTGGATAATTTCCAGATTTTTTTCAATTTTCTAGACTCTGTATGAACCCCGAATCTGAAATAGGGACCAACTGGAAAAGGTGGAGTTCAAACACTTTTGGTTGATTTCAGCCCCAAAAACTGACTTTTACTTTGTGCAGAAGACACAGATCATTTGAACCAATCAAAAGGACGATAAACCTTACCCCAACTTTACTTTAGCCAATCACAAACCTTGTTTAATTCTGTGTTCTCTAGACAAAGTAATAGCCAAAAAAACTGATTGTATAAATTATCTATGATACTTTTGAATTGGAGAAAATTTCCCCCTTCTTTCATGGTTACGTACATCTGCAATTATGGAAATGTTAAGTCAAGAATGACGACAAAAAGAGAGGTGTCAGTGGCATTGCCTTAACTGCCAGCTAAATCAGGCCATGTAACTATAGTTACTGTTTGTAACAGATTTGAACCTGCTGTAAGGACAGCAAATTAAAATCTCTGAAGCAGAGCTTTCTGCATCAGCAATAGCAGATTGAATTAAAATACCTGAAGCAGAGCTTTCTCCATCACTAATAGCAGATTGAAGCACTGAAAATTTCGCTCCATCTGAAAGTTCACTACATTCTGTTATAGCAGCAGATACCTATACCAAAAAACACTACATTCAATGCATGTAATCATTTCATATTACCTTCTCATAACCAGAGATCAATACAACTAAAGACCTTGTTTACATGCAACCCATAATGCATTACACTGCTGAAAATTTCTTCAACAGTCTGCAAAATTCACACATTTTGAAAACAGTTGATTATACCTAGTTAATTGCTTATGATTTTAACGCTTTTTTAAAGGGATCGAAACAGTATCATAAGTTTTTTATTTCTAAACAATAACATATGTAATATCTATTATAGGTGTCAAATGTTGCAAAGACATTTTTTTTATTAGGTTCGTTTCCAACACCAACTTTGCAACAGTTATACTGTATATGTAGGATGTCAAAATGACACATACATGATTGTGTACTTGCCATGTCTTTTTTTCCCCAATATTATGCAAGATCAATTTTGATACCAATAGCAAATTCCGATGTTCGTTGTGCTTGAAATAATTTTATTTAATTTCATGATTGATTATTAGAAAACTCTAAAGTCAAAGCATGGCTAGTTCTCATAGTTCTGAATAATAGTACAGAACAAAATAATCATTCACAGTCACTTGAACACAGATTTTAAAAATAGATTTCATCAAAAGACACTTAAAAAGTGTAGAGCTCCATGGAGATCTTTAATTTAATAAACATACAGACCCAAATAAGGTTTGTATAGCGTGGAAATGCATAAAATCAATAACTGTACAGGGCCTGAATAAGGCTATATTCAGGGACTGCCAAGCAATAGTTTGATTGGGGGAGGGGCGACCTTTAAAAATGCAGCTATAATTGCATCTAAAATTGCAAATTGCGATAGAAATGTGAACCAAAATTTACACGAATAAAGCCCTATTTGATCACTATTATGTGGTGGAATAGAAATTTCTTGATGCACAAATAATCTTGGTACATGCATCGTTGGATGCATGCGTAACTGCAGGTACAATGTATTATTGTAGATTACACTGTAGATTTGAATCATTTTGAAATGAGTGATGTAGCCGCACCATCCATTCCATGACTGGAAGAAATACATCAATTCAATCAGTTATTTTGATATTTTAACAGTGGAGGCAATTTTACAATATCAGATAAAAAGTTAATGTAATTTCAGAATTGTTTTTAAAAAAAATGTAAAATTTAAATTGAGAAAAATCATTGGGGGGGCCCAGCACCCCTGCTCCATCGTCCCTGGTATTAAGGGTGGAAAATTTTCTTGAAAACAAATATGTATGATTATTCAAAACTTATTTCCAACCCCAACTTTGAATCCTTTTAATTGAAATCCCTGGTATATCACAGGGTTGTCCATAACTTTTGATGTTCATACAGCAATGTGGAAGACATATTCAAGTTCATATAATCATCAAGGTTAGGGTACTAGCTGTCAGTAGTACTGTAGTGACTGCAAGCCTCTGTGAAAGTCATCATTGGAGACCAAAGGTAAGCCCAATCTTTGCTTAGAGAAGTTATATTGAATGCTAATTTATGACAATGTGTGGGGAATCTGAATTCTTGTTCAAAAAAGTAATAAAATTTGTCAATAAACATCGTGATCTTGCTAAGTTACTTTTATATATTATGGTTTTGGGATAGCACTCAACCTGGATTCTTTTCTCGCAGCAGTTTAAATTAATGTTCAGTGTTCTCCAAAAACCCAGTAAATGTAGTAGAGTAAAATGTAACTCACAACCAGTGTTTAAAAAACAATTAAAAGCACACTTGCTACTGTACTACATTAATTCTTGTGATCTTTATAATTATGGATTATTGTGACCAGGGCTCAACAAAAACTTGAATTCCAACTTGCCCTTCGGGCAAGCAAGTCTCAAAGTTTGCTTGCCCAAGCCAATTTTCCACTTTGCCTTTCAATTTGAAACACTGTTTTAACCTTATTCAGACCAGGGACAATGGGGAGGGGGGGAGGCAGAAAGTGCCCATGCTGATTTCAAACAGTTGCCGTTTCCTTAGAATAGGTTGCACTGACCTATAACTCGGTGACTTTTCCTCAAATTTATTAGTTAATAGGGATATCATCATTTTTCTCAATTAGGGTGATTACTGTTACCATGGTAACCTGTTTTTGGAAAGCGGCTTTTAGCAGTTTTT
>JAOBYJ020129692.1:0-10122 GCA_025403565.2 Palythoa heliodiscus | reverse complement strand
CGCATTAGGAATACATGCCAAGGAATATGTTAAAAGGAATGCATTGTGTTTGTAAGGAATCCACCCTAAGGACGTGGTCTAAGGACTATTTCCTAAGAAGAATATACATATCAAAAGGAATGCACTGTATTTGTAAGGAATCCACCCTAAGGACGCAGCCTAAGCACTATTTCCTAAGAAGAATGTGTCAAAGGGAATGCACTGCAAGAATGCACCCTAAGGACGTGACTGGCCTAAGCATTATTTCCGAAGAGGAATGTGTCAAAGGGAACGCACTGTGTCTGTAAGGAATCCACCCTAAGGACGCGGCCTTAGCACTGTTTCCTAAGAAAAATCTGTCAAAGGGAATGCACTACAAGAATGCACCCTAAGGACATGACCTAAGGACTATTTCCTAAGAAGAATGTGTCAAAGGAATGCACTGCAAGAATGTACCCTAAGGACGTGGCCTAAGCACTGTTTCCTAAGAGGAATGTGTCAAAGGGAACGCACTGTGTCTGTAAGGAATCCACCCTAAGGACGCGGCCTTAGCACTGTTTCCTAAGAAAAATCTGTCAAAGGGAATGCACTACAAGAATGCACCCTAAGGACATGACCTAAGGACTATTTCCTAACAAGAATCTGTCAAAGGGAATGCACAACAAGAATCCATCCTAAGGACATGACCTAAGGACTATTCCTAAGAAGAATCTGTCAAAGAGAATGCACTGTGTCTGTAAGGAATCTACCCTAAGGACGCAGCCTTAGCACTGTTTCCTAAGAAAAATCTGTCAAAGGGAATGCACTACAAGAATGCACCCTAAGGACATGACCTAAGGACTATTTCCTAACAAGAATCTGTCAAAGGGAATGCACTACAAGAATCCATCCTAAGGACATGACCTAAGGACTATTCCTAAGAAGAATCTGTCAAAGAGAATGCACTACAAGAATGCACCCTAAGGACATGACCTAAGGACTATTCCTAAGAAAAATCTGTGAAAGGGAATGCACTACAAGAATGCACCCTAAGGACATGACCTAAGGACTATTTCCTAAGAAGAATCTGTCAAAGGGAATGCACTACAAGAATGCACCCTAAGGACATGACCTAAGGACTATTCCTAAGAAGAATCTGTCAAAGGGAATGCACAGCAAGAATGTATCCTAAGGACATGAACTAAGGTTTATTTCCTAAAACGAATGTGTCAAAGGGAATGCACTGCAAGAATGCACCGTAAGGACATGACCTAATTACTATTTCCTAAGAAGAATGTATCAAAAGGAAAGCACTGTATTTGTAAGGAATCCACCCTAAGGACGCGGCCTAAGGATTATTTCCTATGAAGAATGTGTCAAAAGGAATGCACTGTAAGAATGCACCCTGAGAACGCATCCTAAGGTTGGAAATGTGCCCTAAGGCATGACCCTACCTTCAGTAGATCTGCCGCACTTGACCTCATTTCTGGGCTCTTGATAAGACACAGAGAGAGAAAGTCATGGAAATCTTTTGACCTAAAAATGTGTAAATTTGATTTGATTAGAACAGTGAAATGAATTACACCAATAATCATTTTATGGGTTTGCACCAATTGATTTAAAATTTAGAATGCCGCACAAAAGACTTCATTTTCAAGAAAATGAAATAAGAAGTCAATTTGAGTGTTTGGTCAACGGTAAATCACATCAGCATAAAGATTTACAAAGAATTAGTAGGAAAGACCAAAGAATTAACTGATTGTGTATTTATAAGTAGGGATGGTTATACCAGGCTGAAGGAATTCAGGTTTAAAGGACAACATTTGAGTTCCATACTTTTTATATATGGGAATCCATTGGTAACAACTTTTTGGTTCTTTAAATTGATGATCGGTAATGATTTTTAAGATGATGGGAAAATACACAAAATGATTACTAAAAGTTGCTTATAGCTGTTTTTCATACTGATACCAAAATGCAGAGTAACATCAAGTATGCAGCCGAACTGATTTACTCCAAGTGTTAAGTATTGGTTCTTTCTGTACTTACTGAAGGAAGCGTGTCACAGATGACGTAAATGAGGTTTGAACCAATGAAAAATGCCAAAATAAAGCTGACCACAATCTTTCAACCAGTCAAGAAACTTGTTCCAACACTACTCCGGCACACACAGAAAGACCCTAAATATTTGTGTTTCTACTTTTTTTTCCATGGAAACCAAAAGTTTGATACCGTATATTCTTCAGCATGGTAACGACACATTACTGGTAAAAATCTTTACCGTGAAATCCTACAGAATGTTAAACAACTTTGCCAATTTTTAGAATTAACAATCATGCACGTTCCTTGTTTTTGCTACCAACAAAGTAGCAAGAGCTTAGATAAGACGACAACCAAGACACCTTACCATTTATTTTTATATCGAAGAGTAGGAGGATCAGCTTTGGGAATCTTGAAGAGCACTCTCATGGGATGCATAGCATGGTATGGGGGCTGCATTTCAGCCAGCTCAATCAGAGTTACACCTGCCGACCAGATATCAGCCTGTACAAATATAGCATTACAATCAGATGGAAGTCTAATTTGCTAACAACAGAACATTTAAACTTTTTCTTGTTTTTTGGCTCCACTCAAGTGACATTATCATAAAACATATACAGTAAAAAGGAAGATCATATGTGTATTCATGACGATTGGTTGTTTTAAAGTCGAGATTGCCAAATTTTGTAAAAACTTAAAATGATTGAGTTAATTAAAAGTTTGAGCAATTTCTGAATTAACTTTTCAAGAAATGCAAAATGAATGGTCGTTTTATAAAACGTGGTTTCATCAACTATTTCAACAGTTGAATGAATAACGCCTATCATTTTTACTCTTCAAGAGAAGCAAAATGAAAGGTCACTTTATAGGATTTTACCAGTTGACTGGTTCGAACAGAATAAATGACGCCAATCATTTCCACTCTTCAAGACGAATAAACTGAATGGTAACTTTAGAGGGTTTCAACAACTGGTTCAAAAGTTAGAATGAATAAAACCAAACATTTCTACTCTTCAAGACAAACAAAATGAATGGTCACTTTATAGGGTTTCACAAACTGGTTCAAAAATTAGAATAAATAAAACCAGCCATTTCTACTCTTCAAGACAAACAAAATGAATGGTACCCCTGAAGTTGAAAGGTGCCTCAACCAGTTATAAAAATCTAGTAGTCTAAACGTTCTGTGAATATGGCACTCAAACAAAAAAATAAAAACAAAATCAAATTATTATTAATCATATCATCCATAAAAATTACCTTGTAGTCATAGGGGTCATCTTTGCAAGTTTCTGTCACTACAACTTCTGGGGCCATCCTAACATAATTGAGATTTTTGCACAATTAGTCACTAACATAGGTAATGTATAAGGATACAGACTTTTGTTTCCTAAACAACTCAAAACAAACAAACAATTCAAATTAGCATATGAACTTTAGTATGTTTTAATAATTGATTACTTTTATTGTTTTGGTTTATCCACCCTATGCTACAGTTGTATGTATTTATTTTTTATGTTTATAGATTTATATTTTTACAATTATAAGGTGCCTAGGGCACTATGTATAGGTGCGGTATAAACTTTTATTATTATTATTATTATTATTATTATTATCACAATTCAATTGTCACTGTTACGTGGTCGCTAGTCATGTGATATATTTGAGTTGTTCAAAATTAGAACATTTGCATTGGTAGTGAAACTAGTTTATTTGGGGAGTAGTTTTATGGAGAGAGCAATCATTATGTACTCAAACTGTGTACATCTTGGGAACAGAGGCAATATTCTTTAAGCCCAGGGCACATTAGAGCTATCAGCTATCAGCTAGGGCGTAAGCAAGTTTCTCAAGTGTGCGGTGTCGTTTTCAGAGAACTTCGCTTCTTGTGCCATTTGCGCCGAATATTCAACATGTTGAATAATTTAGAACACAAGTGAACTTTTGCTCTAAGTGTGCGTGCATGCCTGAAAATTTTTCTTGTCATGTCATGTTTTTTTTGGGTTTTTGTCAAGGGTCAAGGGTCGAGGGTAAAATATTGAGGGTAACATTTTTTTTTTTGTAATTTTTTTATTACCACTTCTTATTTTAATATAGTTTTTGTTTCCACAAAGCAAACATAACTTTTCTGGTAGCTAAAAAACAGCAATGCAAAACTGTTTTTCGTTGTTGAATAAGCGAGTTAGCAAGTCAAGTTCCTGAAACTTCAAAAATTTTTAACTTCGTTCTAGACAAGCTATGAGCACCAAACTTGGTACACAGTCTTATTATGTAGTTGTTAACTCTTGTGGGAAAAATCACGAGACTCATTTCCAGAGTTACGAGGTTATTGTTAAGAAACTCGTTTTTTAACTTAAAAAGCTGTGTTTAGTCATAACTTCAAAACTGTGAGATGTTAAACCAAATCCTTTGGTAATAATGAAGTTCGTGATATTTAGTTCTTGTAAAAAATTATATTGTTGTAATCAAGTTAGTGGTTGCTAGGATACAAAAGCCCAAAGTGACCCCACTTTTAAATGAAAAAGACTTCATAACTTTCGTTGTGAACAACGTATTAAGACTAAACTTGGTACACAGGTGTGCTGCCTAATTGTTTATTTGCTCACCAAAACCCATGTCACCAGTTGCTATGGTAATGCAGAAATTGTCAAAAAATTGGTTTTTCGACTTAAAAAGTTGGATTTGGATTAGAACTTAAAAACTTAAAACATTTCTCTGTTCCCACAACAACTGGTCCCATTGTTTTGGTGCACAGATAAGCTGAGTTTGGTTTTCATATGTCATTCACAATGAAAGTTATGAAGTTTTTGTTCTTTTAAAAATGGGGTCACTTTGGGCTTTCATAGCAATGCTTGCTTTGATAATAAACTGGCTACTTGCACGAAAAGAACACAAATATTTACTCTGCAAATTATCTGTCTTTTGCAGTAACATCTTCCACGGTTTTGAGTTCCTATACTAGTACTGTAGCTCAGTGGGTTGAGCGTCTGAACAGTAATTAGAGGTTTATGGGTTTGATTAGAATCTACCACAACCAAGTTAAGTGACCGGTTCCCCAAGTTAGTTCCTGTAACTCAGTGGGTAGAGTGTCTGACCAGTAATCAGAGAGTCACAGGTTTGATTTCCATTAAAAACTCTGAGGTGTTTTCTTCTGAGCAAAAGAAGATAAAGAAAACTTTCAAAACATTTCTTTTCTTTTCTTACAAAAAAACCAGCTGTAAGGAAGCAACAATAGGAATTTATACACAAGGAGTTCATTACCAAAGACTCTCAGCATTTGTAATCAATATTGATCCACAACCCCTCCCCCCCCCCACTTCCAACTGTGGATTAAAATACTAAAAGATGTATCTATATCTCCTACCAGTAGGGTGTGCCGATAAATGTAGATCTTTTCTGAAGAGTCTTCTTATTTTTTGCTGACACTCCAAAATCAGCTGAGAAACATAAAAACAATGTTTTCATATTACCCAAAAAAAATGAAATAAATAATAATTGCTTAATTTATAACATGAGTTTAAATTTGAGTATTATCTGAGGACCTAGGGGAAAATAAAAGGATGTAAGAAAAATTTCAGGACTTCTGGGATCCTGTTATGTCCTCAATTATTGTAATTTCCTAACCCTTTAAGCTCCATACAGAACAACAACATGGCCACTGTCAGAAAACTGTCCCATCAAAGTTCCATACATCAATTTCAAAGTTTTTGCCCTGTTTTTATTCCTGAGGATGATTTTCAGTCAAAAAGCTGAAGACTTGGCAGCTATGCATGATCATAAAGAGGATGAAACCAGCCTCAAATAAAGTTATGGTATTTCTTGGCCCATGAAGAAAATAAAAAAAATAAGGTATTAAGTAATATATGGCAGAATTCAAAAACGATATTTAAAAGTAAAACTTTTTTTCTTGAACTTACCCAATTTGATGTTGCCATCATTTGAAAGAAGCAGATTTCCAGCCTTCAAATCACGATGGATTACTTTGTGTGTGTGTAGAAAGTAAAGACCCTGAATTAAGAAAACATGAAAAATTAGGTTCCCTTAAAACCTAATCATCATTATCACCATCACCATCACCATCACCATCATCATCACCATCACCATTATCACCATAACCATCATCATCACCATCATCATCACCACCATTATCATCATCATCACCACCGTCATTATCATCATCATCATCACCACCGTCATTATCATCACCATCATCATCGTCATCACCATCATTATCATCGTCATCATCACCATCATTATCATCGTCATCATCACCACCATCAGCATCATCATCATTATCACCATCATCATTGTCACCACCACCACCATCATCATCATCATTATTATCATCATCATCATCACCACCGTCATCATCATCATCATCATCATCACCACCGTCATTATCATCATCATCATCATCATCACCATCACCATCACCATCATTATCATCATCATCAGCAGCAGCAGCAGCAGCAGCAGCATCACCGTATGCCCCTGACTATGATAACTGTCTAATACACTAATAATTATTAGTAATAGGATACTAAGAATCACCGTTGCTCAAATGCAAGCAAGAGTACTTTCAATTGGTACAAAAATGTTCAGTTACCCACCTCAAAAAGTTGCTTGCAGACAACTTTGATCTGTGCTTCAGTCAGCCCTTTTTCAATCTCTGCAAACCAACAGTGATAACCTAGACTAAAATTTTATTCATCAACCTTCTTAACAGCAGGTTTCATTAAATTATTTAACATATAAAGGGCTATTTGACACATTTTTTTTAATTAGCAATAAGCTAATTCTGGTAGCCTGTACTGGTTTAAATTATTTTTCACTTCCCTTCTGCATGTTCTTCTCTGTTAAAGCTAAAGCTAAATCCTTTTACGAGCCAAGTGGCCCATTGGGCCGGTGCTTATCTCCAGTTTCCGTAGTGTTAAGCAGATGAGAGCCATTGACCCCCCCTGGACGGGACACTAATCCATCACAGGTTAGCCCCCAGCAGAAGCTGGTACTCACTTTACTGACCCCATAAGGATGGAAAGCTGAGTCAGCTTTGGCAGAAAAGAAAGTCACACAAATGTTCAACACTCTGCAGTGCCAGGATTTGAACCCGGGACCTTGTGGTAGGAAGGCAGAGATTTTCTCTGTACAGGGCAAATAAAGTTGTTGTTGTTGTCGTTGTTGTTGTTGAGAAAAGAAGGGATTGTTTTTGAGAGAGATCAGTATAACATAAATATTAACAAACTAATACGTGAAATAATTATGTGCCTGGATAAAGAATATTTGGAAAAGAACCAAGATTGAAATTGAGTCCATGGCCTTTCATACAATAGCTGGCCACTCTACCACTGAGCTATGAGAACCTACTCTGAAGTTATGAATGATTATACAATATATAGTATTGTACATACACGAATCAAAGCAGTGACTGTAATCTCTGAAGTTTCACAAAATATATTATAACCAGACCAATTTAATAACTATGACTGTTTAAAACCAGTACCTAGCATGAGGTCATCCAGAGCTCCTCCGGCACACATTTCTAACATCATCTGTGGATTGAGAAAAAAAATTCACTGGCCAGGAATAAAAGAATTAGTCATACTTACAATTACACCAGAGCATAATGTAAACCAGTGTTCTCCCCAGGCTTTTATTAAGATCAAGGGGTGACTGGAATCTAAGAAACCTAAGCAGAAGAGAGGGATAGAGGGGAGAGGGGAAGGGAATGGGGGAAAGGGCGCGGAATGGTAAGTTAGTTTCTTGGACCTCGTGCTCTCATTAACACGGCAAAACAGTGTGGAAATGAGTTTGGTGCCCTTTGTTTTCTGGTAATAATTCACAATGGCATTGCTAGAGTGTCTGTAAAAGGTAACTAATTACTATATCTATATCAAATCAATACAAGAAGCACAACCTACTTACAGAAAAAATGTAGAAACATACAAAACATAAAAACAAACCTGAGCAACTAAAAGCAAGCCACTATAAAACATTAGTAGCTGCTGCATTAACTTTTTTTAAGTTTTTTAATATAGAAAATGTATGGAAAGAAATGCGAATTGTCGATCTGTTCCCTGAGCTGAACCGAACTAGCTTGTTTGCTGTGCTTCCAGCATAGCAGAAAAGAAAAAAAATAAAAATAAAAACCATATGCCACATTTAAATTTCAAAAATCTTCTGATGAGAAACCAGGGAATTTTTTTTATATAAAGTTGGCCTTAAGTAAAATGCTGAGAGAATACAGTATATCAATAAGAGACAGAAACCAAAAGTTATCTACACAAAGAAATAAGGCACCTTTTCCTTACCCAGAGCTTGTTCTCGTGATAATAAGCTTCAAACATGCCGACAACATGCTTGTGTTTACACTCACTGAGAATATCAATTTCCACCATAAAATCATCCAGTTCACTCTCATCTTTCACCTCAATGATTTTAGCGGCAGAAAGAGATCCGTCATTTTTGTTTTGAGCCTAAGAACGAAAATAAAACAACAGCTTAAATATATATCCCTGCATGAATAATGGTTAATAATTTGTTACTCAGATCTCAGCTCACTAAACAGTAGAAACCAATTTGTTGCTACTTGCCACCACAGGACAAAGCACCTACTGTGCAAAAAATAGTACTAACTAGTACATAATAATTTTTAATATAATTATACTACAAACAACAGCCCATTATCTATATCAATTTATTTTCTTCTTTTAAACTTTTGTGCCAGTTTGCATCAATTATTATAACTGTATGTTTTCTTCTTATTGGTCCGAGTTTTGGTTCAATAAATCAGTTACTTGATGAATGTTGCATCAATTATGCTATACGAAACAGCACATAGTGATAACATTGTACCACAAATTGTCATGATGTCTTTCTCTTAGCTCTACCGAAGTATCAAGCACTCTGAAAAATGATTTTGTCTTTTACATTTTTAATTTTATCTCTCAGAAATGTTATTTAAAAAAGCTATTAGGCCATTCCCACTTAATTTTCTGTTTGCAGTCATTTCTGATAGAAAACAGGATCACTCCAATGACATAAAAAGGAAGGAAAAAATCTGGCTGCAGGTCAGTTTTGTGAACAGTAATTTTCTTTGAAATAAATTTCACTCCTCTTCACAAAGTATTTCTGTCACAACATTTCATCTGTTAGACCTACTTATATTCTTTGGTCATGTACTTCTAAACCGATTTTAAAAGTCACTGGAGTGTAGATGACAGGCAGGTTACAGTGATTATGTTTCTAATGAGACGGCGAACAATGCTTTCAATCTTGTAGTTTATGTGAGCAAAAAGCACATTCCTTTGAAAAGGCAAGATTGAATCGATCAATCATCATGTACAAAGACAGTAAAATATTTGATCTTAATTGATGAAACTTGTTCCATTTTTCTCTCAGTTGACATACAAGTACTAAATACATCAGTTTCTAATTCTTGTACATTCGAGTTCATGAAGTTACCAAATTAGAAGCATTTTCCAGTTTCATGTGAGGAAACAACAAGAGACGATTGTTGAATTATTGTGAACATAGACAGTGGAACATTTAAAATTAATTGATCAAATTTTTATGATTTTGCTCTTACAAGTTTTAAAAGAAAGCAATAAAAACAACCATTGATGATGGTATTGTTAAATTGAATGCATATTTCAGGTTCACATTCAGAAATGACAATTATAATGTAGATAACATGAAGAATAAATAATCATATGCTGCTATATGTTTATAGTCCTTCAGAGAGATGTAGGTATTCTCCTTAAAAGCTTCCCCTCCTTGCCACACTAAGACCATACTCTGTCCAAGAATTGATGCTATTTATCTGCACCGTTTCCTGTAGCCAGGTTGCACTGTTTCTTTTCCACTGTTCAACTTTCCCTTCTATTTACAAATGACTGAAAAGAGTTGGACACTTGCAATATATAAAGAAAATTTCTCTCACTTTTGAATTATTAAATAAATCAGCTAGATTTTTTGGCTCTTTTGCTTTGCAAAAAGTTTGAGAATTTTGGATTGGCAGGACAACTGTCATAATCTCAAAATTATCAGTGTATGATTTTGCACAAAAGTCAAACATAGCACAAAATTAACCCAATGTAAGGAATTTAAGAATATTTATCCTTTATTGCGTTC
>JAOBYJ020129583.1:0-10122 GCA_025403565.2 Palythoa heliodiscus | reverse complement strand
GGAATACTCAATATACTTCCTAGCCTGCGGATACAAACAAAAAACTGTCTTAAACGAAATGCAGAAAGTACTTACAACGACACAGGAAGACTGTTTACAAATAAAGGCCAGAGAAACTGTAAACCGAACACCACTAGTAACTACATTCAGCCTGAATACACCATTTATTGCTGAGATAGCAAATAGAAACTGCGATTTCTTAAAATCTAAGACTGGCCTCTATATTAATAGACCGTCCCCTTATTGCATATCGACGACCGAAGAACTTAAGAGACAAGCTAGTGCGTGCAAACTTCACCCAACTTGGCAGAACTGATAACCGAGAAACAGGATGGAACCATGTGGAAAACCAAAATGCAGTTGGTGTCGTGTCATGAGAGAAACCACAACATTCCATGGAACAAGGAACAACGAACGTTTATGCAAGATCCAACATAAACTAGATTGTCAGTCCTCGTGAGTTATATATCTAATACAGTGCAATTCATGTAAGCTTCCATATATCGGCAAAAGTGAATATAGTTTGAACATTCGTATGAATAACCACAGAAGCCACATAAAAACACAAAGAAATAGCTGCGAACTATCTGATCACTTCTTGAACAATAAACACAAAACTTTGAATCGAACATTACAATAACAGTTATCGAGCAAATACGAAAGAACTGCATAGAAATAGAACCCAAGAAAGAATTATTACGTAAAAGAGAAATCTTCTGGCAAAAAACATACAACCTTATGGCTTAATCAAAAGATTAGGCTGAAATAATAATGCACTAGGCCTTTACTATCAATGTACACCAGTTGTTTTTGTATACATAAATTGTAAAGGGCGTTTATTATTTCAGCATTTCACACTGCTATATTAATTATACAATATTAGCTTTTTGACGTCATCAATAGAAACTCAATTATGCAATTAGTATAAAACCTTAAAACATAATTTATAACAAATCAATTGTGAACCGATCCCTGAAGAAGGCACTAGCTGAAACCGGTGGGGTCAATAAAATAATAAGCTACTCTTGGAAATCGACTCAATGCATTCTCTTACCAAGCAAACTATATATATATATATATATATACGTTCCCATTTTTATCAAAGTTATATATAAATATATATATGTAGGAAGAATCTCAGAAGTTACTGGACTTGAGAATTTACTGAAATCATTAAATGGTGGGAGCTAACTTGGAATACAACAACTATCAATACCGTCCTTTGATGAAGTAGAGGTTGGAATAATATTGTTTATATCATAAACTTGATGAACGTAACAACATTCTTGAGTTTCATAATCATTTATTCTTCCGAAACTTACATGTTTCGAGGCGACCCGCCTCTTCTTCGAGCGTAAGTTTCGGAAGAATAAATGATTATGAAACTCAAGAGTGTTGTTACGTCCATCAAGTTTATCATACTTCTGCTACTAAATCGCTGTTTTTATCATAAGTGTCTCGAGGCTAGGCACGAAGTGTCTGGCACGGTGTCTCAGGCACGAAGTGTCCGGTAACCCATGCAAAGACCGACTCTGCCATCATGATCATAGTAATCACTGACTCGGCTGATCCAAGCTGTGGACCAATTCTTAGCTCATGAACTAATTGCTAGGTTATAAAAGAAATCGAGTATAATATTTCAGTTAATTTATAAACTTGAATTTTAGAATTGCTCTTATACATGTATCAAGCCAAAAGAGCCTTAAAATCATTTCGTGCAAATCAAATTATAAGTAAAATGGCTAACAACTTACTTTCTTTGAAGAAACATAAACTTAACTGCAAACGTTTTCTCCACAAGAACCTAACTACTCAGTTTGACGTTCCAGATGCCAGCGTAATGCAATAGCAAGCTACCATGGACATGGGCAAAATCCTCATCTCCAAAAAAATTACCTTTTGCTGCATATTGTAGTCAGGGTAGACCAATACAGCATAAGTGGTAAGTGCGTATTTTATATTTGGGAGAACTTCCTGACACTCAGTTAACGATTTGTCACCATGTTTTCCACCGTCATAGAGCTCTAATACCAGCTGGCGAGTGCCTTAGCCATTTGGGTGAAGGATTGAACAAAGCGCCTGCAGTACAAATAGAAACCAAGGAAGGACCCGAGCTCCTTCAGCGTCTTAGGTCTAACCCAGTTTGCGAGAACCTCTGTACATTGGCACTGTGTAGGCTGAGGCTGGGTCGGTAAGGGGTATGGGCTCACCAAAGAGATTTAACTCTAGCTGGATCTGTGCATTGCCATTGTGTAGGCT
This sequence comes from Palythoa heliodiscus, assembly GCA_025403565.2. Taxonomy (NCBI): domain Eukaryota; kingdom Metazoa; phylum Cnidaria; class Anthozoa; order Zoantharia; family Sphenopidae; genus Palythoa; species Palythoa heliodiscus. The sequence goes on along the minus strand of JAOBYJ020129583.1, from coordinate 7,863 downwards.
GAGGCTGGGTCGGTAATTTTGCCACTAGAACTATATGCTTTTCAGGGAAAGATAAGAATCGATAACAATAATAATAACAATAATAGTTTTTACGTCAAAGGTTTACAAGGGTAAAGAGCTGATTAATCTTCAAAAATAGAATAAATAAAGCTACCAAGTTTAAAATCATAATACATGATTTAAAAGTAAACATTTTACATAAATAGCACCTGCTAAAAAGGATGCTATTTTAACCCTACTGACGTTTTTATTGACTGCACACTTTCCTTGAAAATGGCAGAGCCTACTAGTTCAACAAAATCTCCGAGATAAGCTTTAGTTTGGCTTAAGTGCCTCACTTGTTAATGGGATTTTCTCCTTTTCGACCACATTGAATATTTTAAGGTTTTTCTGCCTTCTGTGAAAATTATTGCGAAATTCAGGATCCATTGTCTCTAAATGGTTTTTAAAATTGATTTGTTCCTGTTGAAGCGCTATTACTATAATGGTGACACATTCGCAGATAAAATTTTAATATACTTGAGACGCAAGGAATTACACAGTTGAGTTTGCCTATGTATACTGATGTAGAGGGAACAGACAAATCTTATCAGTCTGTGTATACCTAACTTATTTGTATTCGTTGTTTCTATTTTAGTTCAGTGATGTTTTGGACCAAAGATCATGATTTAATACTCTGCCGAGAAGTTCTCAATCGTAATCTATTCACCACAAAAAAGGTTCAACACAGCCAAGTACAATTTGGGATAAAGTGGCTACAACACTCAATAATTGTTCCTTTCTGACATTTCTGACATTTAATTTTGACAAGCGATCTATTAGAGCTTTTATGACATATATTTCTCATAGAGTACAACAAATTCTTCATCATCGATAAATTCCGGTTCTAAACAGACAAGCAACATTTCTTGAACTGCTTTAAATGAGCTCATGGCATTTAGTTTGGACGAAACCTGCTGTGTCTCAAGTTGTGTCAGACTTTATTGCATTGCAGCTCTTAACTTCACTTTTCCCACATTTACAATTCCGCTCTCGGGTTCAGGCTTTCCTTGGTTACGACATTTAAGAAACCATCGTGTCCTAATATTTTAAAGTCCCTATTGGAAACAGATACATCAAATTTAGGGCTTGGCACAGTGCTCTCCCAGGGGACTAGAACCTCTGGCCCTCAAATGGCCCACAACTGAGAAGTTCCAGGAGCACCTCATTGGCTCTCCCTTTGATGTCTACACTGAAACACAACCTGATGTCTAAATCGAAGTTTAACGCCACCAAAAAATGCTAAGTCACTGATCTTGCTAGCTTCATTATTATTATCTTTATTATTATTATTAACTTCTACTTAGTTTAAAACTTCAAAGTTGTAATTATATATTTCAGTATCAACCTAGTACATTTAGATATTTGTAAATCCAAGTAGCGTATACTTGTATATATGGTCATCTTATCCTAGCAGTTGTTATTTGTTCCCGTTTTTGCTACATTCTATTAAAATAGATTCTAAATACCACACTTGCGGTTGTCATTGTGTGGCAGTCCATGCACCTGACCTACATTTGGAACTATCTGTTGGAACAGAACGGTGTACTCTACTATAAAGTGACAAGCAATAACGGGATGGACCACAAGCAGCTGCTGCTGTCAGCATGCCTTCGTAAGAAGTTAATACTGAGTACTCACGATAGCTGTTACCACCAGGGGGCAGAAAGAACTGAACAGCTAATACGGGCCACTGTTGGTGGCCTGGACAGCCGAATGATGTTAAGAGGTACTTAAGTCAGTGTCAGTGTTGTACTGTGGCCAAGGGACCCTACCATCCAATTCGCACTCCCCGGTTAGTCTCCTGGCTACCAAACCACTAAAGGTGCTAGCTATGAACTTTACTCAGATCCATTCTTTGTTGGGAGGGAAAACATACTGGTATTCATGGACATTTCCACAACGTTCACCAGAGCTTAGTGTGTATGTTTCTTTGTCACTTGTCCTAGAACTTGACAAGCTCGAGGAAGGGGGGGGGGTGAAGTGCCACAAGGTCACGGGATCCCCATTACGACTTAACTACAGACAAAGTTTGTATCAAATATATTTAAGTTTTAATCAAATGATCTAACACGCAAGTGCTGTAGGACTAAGGCCTTTTCGGTATTAGTGTGTCGCTTAGCATGTGATCAGTGATTGATCGAAATCAAACCTTACAAACCTTTTAGAAGTGGAAGACGCGTGAACGGTAAACAGCAATTATAACTGCAATTATGTTGAACTTTGGTAGCAAAGCGGAAGCCCTTGATGAGTTTAGTGATTGTGCACCTAGTGTTATTAAATCAAAGGTCGGGGAGAAATCTTTTTAAGTATCATTTTGCAGCACAGGCCCTCAGTAGGACTACGTGGTAGAGCACGCAGAGATCCGTGAAGAAACCAACAAAACCAGAAAACGCGGCTTCAAGAACCATTCTTACAGTATAAAGTAAACTATAATCTATCATAAAGGTAAAAACTAGTCGGATCAATAGAAGATAAGCAGGGTGTGAGATCTGCCTGGAGGAGAACCAGATGCAGGTCTATCAGGTCGATCCAATAAAAGAGTTATGGTGGAAGTGAGCGAAGGAAACATATAGCTTCTCATTAAGGATTTTACCAAAAAATAATCAGCCACCAAGATCGACAAAAATGCGAAAGCGCACAAGGCCAAAAGAAAACAAACTAAACGAAATGACAAAGGACAAGACACCAACCAAGACTATGAACGATCGCAAGGACAAACAACAATACAACGATGAAGAATTAGATTTTTGTGTTTTTGTTAGAGTAAACGGTTTTTTTGATTTAGAGTAGGTAATGTTTAGTTTGTCGATTCTTTTCTTATCCGGTTGGTTAACTCCGACTTTTAGAAGTAGTGGGTCATGATGGTAAACTTAGTCATGATTAGGTACGCTGTGGTTTACTTGGTGGTTGTGAAAATATTTCTGGTATTTTCTGGAATTATGTGGGCTAGTAGCCAGTATTTTACACAAGAACAATCTATGCCAGCAAATTGAGCGGCACAAAAAGCAAGCAAATCGATTAAGAATCAGGATGATGAAGGCTTAATAACCTCACCCCCCCCCAAAAAAAAAAAAAAAATAGGTGGCTGAGTTAAAGGAAGCAGAGAAGGAGATGGTAAAGTTTGTGCAAGGCCAGAATTCTACAGATGAGTCGAAGGCCCTCTGCTCTAAAACCACTGATGCGTGAATGCAGGAAAAATGCAAAGGTGGAGAGGATAAAACCATCTGAAGTAATGGAATTGAAAAATCTGCAACCTGTGGCTGTTTTCTTGTTCGGTTCCATTGTGGAAATCACTTTAACTTTTATCTGTGTAACATTTTGTTGTTCAGTTATGTCAGTGAATTTAAGAGTATTTTTAGCCATTTTGCATATAATAACTCTCGTGTTATTTGAATAACTTGCGAAAATCTCCGTGAAAGTTTTTGTATATAAAGGGACGGTTATAACCACGTGGGTAGAATTGCATTTTAGTGGTGCAAATTTTTTTGAATGGGGATGATCACGTGAAATTTTGAAAAAATGCAGGTAAAAGGCATTTTTACTTTAGGCATATTTCTCGGGTTGGGACAGGGCAACTATTTGTGGGAGCAACAGAAAAATAACTTTTGGTTGAAGAAATTTTTGTTGCATACTAGGCATGGCCGTATCTTGAAAATTACTGATATTCCTATTCACGATCTGCGATTTACGCGAGGTCATATTGAGGATAAACATCTTCGTTTAAGTGAAGGAAAATCAACTTTCAATGAAGATGTAAAGTGGAGGAAGGTATTACAGTTGTTAAAACAGAGTGTTAAAGCCCGAGTATGTCAAATTGGGGGCAGTTCTATGAAATCATGCACTTTCTTTGTATTTTGTGGGGGCAAATTCTTTGGGTCTTGATATGGGTGGGCAGGATTTCGAGTGTTTTGTTTCTGTTGTAAATGTTTAGAATATTCCCCAGGAGCTACTGTTCTTAGGTTAAAATCTGCATTTCATATTCTTCATAGACAAGTTCCATCGGTTGTATATACACCAGATGTTAAATTAAATGAAAATCTGGTCAACTGTCGACCTCACTTAGAAACATCACTTGGATGAAAGCGGAATACGACCAATTCCAGGCGTGACAAAGAAGATGAATCCAGAAACCCATGCCAAAGAAGGAGTTTCGGGAGGATCTTGTTTAATCGTTGTTTGTTCAAATCAGTGTTGGCCAGCTTTTGATGTAGTGCCACTTTGTTCCAGGTTCTGCTTGAGTTTGGCAAAAGCCGTAACGTTGTCTCCCTAGAAGAGGGAAACTTTGTGGTTAAAACTAATGAAGGATGCATTTGAAATTGAAGGCAAAATCTTGTTACAGAAGTTTGACAAACAGTGGCAAGAATTTATTGATCTTCCAGGGAATGGTGTTGTAAAAGACAAGGCAAAGTTGCATGTCATTTCAAAGGTGAGCAATATTTTTTTTTATTTTTTATTGCTTGGGTTCTGCAAGCTCCAAATCACCTGACCACAAGATTCCCAAGACTAAGTCTAATACCAAGAGACGAACCCAAGAGACCTGCTGAAAAAGCAAAAAGACCAGGGCAACCAAAAAAGCCAAAACAATCTAAGCCAAAGTTAGGTAAATTACATGTAATTGTACAGTAAATAATTGTTTTTTTAAAATTAGAATTTTAAAAATAAACATTTGTTTTGTGCTGGTGAAGCAAGGTCTGAAACCATAAAATTTGAACAAAAATATGACACCAAATAATCATAATCTTTAAGTACTATTTTCATGAATGATTTTCTTTTGTCTCTTAAATATTGGATAGAATGTGTGTAAGAACAGCTCAAATATTGAATAAGGTGGATCGAGATTGACCAATCACATTTTGTTTGTTGGGCTGGTTTCCAATAATGCACTGCACGGATTGGCTATTAAAGAGGAAGTGCATTGGTTAGAAAAATAGAACAATAATTCCATTGGTTAATTTTCGATCCACTGTTTTTGAGTAAAAACTCAATTTACGAGTAACTTTGCACTTTATAAGCAGAATGTCGGAGCAATCTGGATGCATTCATTGCATCTCCCCAACAAAGAAGTTTGGAGCAGGCCTAGCTACTTCAACTTTGATCTGCATATAAGTCCAACAGATTTCCCACATGCATTTTGTTATGAACCCAATCCAAAGATGAAATAAAAACTTCAGGGCTTGCAGAAGTCCTGGAGCCCAGTCAAGTTGAAGAACATTTATGAGAAAAGAGGAAGAAATTCTAAATTGACAGATACAGTGGTTAGTAAACAGGAGCGTATTGAAGAAGCTGCAAATGAGCAGTGGGACTTCGAGTACAACACCAGCCATATAGACACGAAAGTCGCAGAAATGGTGAAGATTGAGAAGCTGACAAAAATAAAGCCTGGGCAACGGGATGAGTCAGCATTTGAGGAATTTAAGCCTGTGGCAAGGCTTTATTGCAGCAGTCTGCAGTAACAGGAGCTATAAGTTCACATCCGTTCAGGTGAAGATTTATTAAGGGTGCAAAGTAACAATTATGCCGTCAACAGAGGGTGATAAAATCACCACCAAATATCCTGAACCAGACCAAGCCATGTTAGATGTCCTATTGTATTTGGTACATGTGAAGTCAGCCTTGAACCAATTAAGATGGTGGAGGACTTTCATTGCTGGTACTGCTACGGGAGGTGTAACAGGGCATTAAGCAAAATTTCTTTTGTACCAATAGCTACCTGTGCACACTGCTCTCTTGATGCTACCACCATGTACCCTATGATATAAAAAGGCAACCAGTGTTGTTACTCAAGTGCTATTCCAGTAATCACTCAATGCACCAAAATCAACGGCACCAAATACAAAAAAAGACATAATCGTATTTTATGTCATACAGTACTACTGGTCTCCAAACTTAAGATTAAATTTCAATTTTGAATTCTATCAACTTTATTAATTGATATGTTTTGGAAAGCTATGGTTTGACTTATATTTTAATATTAGTTCACAAAAAATGATTTGCTCGATGTTTTTATGCTGAGCTGTTGGACACTAACTGTAACAGAATGCTGAGTCACGTTTCTTGAGTCCTAGAAATCTACCTGAAGATGGTCAAGTGTACCGAAAACGTTTGTTTTTAATACCTTTTATAGCATATTTTTAGCCTTATATATTTTTTGAGAAATCAAAGTATTTGTGACAAATTAAGGAGTTTGGTTTACTATATGCTTAGAAGATTTTACATAGTGAAATATAATCAGGTTTTTCAATCTTATGTTTGAATTTGCGTTTTAAAAATTATATGGCGGCCATGTTGGAGGCCATGCTGAATTCGCCAATAACTCTGTAAAAGAGTTAAATCCAACATGTATAAAAAAAATTTAGGCTAAATGGTTAAAGAATGAAAATGTAAGTCTTAAAGCAGAGTTAATCGCTACCAAGATTGATCTGAAATATCTAAAACTTCAAGTTAACAATCAAGAACAGAACATGAGACGAGAGTGCCTTGAGTTCTCTGATATTCCTGAAAGGACAGGTGAAGATACTCCACAAATAGTTGTTGATATTAGTGAAGCTGTTGGTGTTGATATTTCGGAAGATGATGTATCAATAAGCCACAGGTTGCCTAGCAAATCGGATCATCGTAGCGGTGATAAGCCAAAAATTAGCATTACGAAATTCACGAGACGAGACAGAGATAAAATTCACAAAGCATGACGTCGGCTTCGTTCCAAAACGACTAACAATATCAGGTATCATTCAAGTAACAAGATTTATATATCTGAAAGTCTGACGAAAGATAATAAAGAGCTATTCAAAAGCTGTTGACAGATGATAAAGTCCCTTAAATTCAAGTTCATTTGGACTAACTATGGCAAAATCTTCATGAGGAAAGACAAAAGTCCAACAGACTCGGTTTTCCAGATTTGTTCCAAGAAAGACCTTTGCAAAGAATTTAATGACTCTCAACCTGCATAAGACCTGGGAGATGGTCATTCACGACAAAACATCAAAGCCCAAACCACCACCGTTACAAGATATTAAGAGGAAGGAGTCGCTCAAACTACTTGGTATAACCTTTCAGAACATACCTACTTCATGGAACATACACATTGATAACATGTTATCTAAAGCCTCAAGTCGATTATACATCATTAGGAATTGCAAAGCCTACGGATACCCTTCCGAAATAGTATCAAAATTATTTGACTCTTTGATTCTGCTAATATTCACGTATGGAATACAAGTCTGGGGAGCCGCATTTTATCGCAGAGATCGAGAAAGAATTGACAGATTTTTTAAAAGAGCCGCCAGATTTGGTTACACAAAAAGAAATATAACCACCTCGGAACTTATAAGAAAACACGATGAAAAACTCTTTAAACAAATAAGTACAAAAGAACACCATATTTTAAAAGACCTACTACATGAAAAGAGAACTAGACCATTAAGAAACCGTTCGCATAATTTTATATTCCCCTATGTTAAAACGGAGAGATTCAAACAATATTTTATCAACAGATGGTTATTTAATTAATGTTGCATGTCATTTCAAAGGTGAGCAATATTTGTTAGGATTTAAACGTTGCTAAATCTTAGATGATGAAGGAAAAATAACTGCAACAAGAGGACAACTTTCCCTAGGATGTGTAAACAACAAGTCAACAGTCAGCTCAACTCTTTTTTTTATTATTTTTCATCCTCAATCTCTCAAGGACTGAAAGCAAATAAAATTACCAGTTTATTTCAAAAGAGTATGTTATAAATTTTTAATATTTTAATAACACGTCAAAACATTATTAGCCTTTCAATGATCGCTGTGACAAATGATAAAAATAAATAAATAAAA
>JAOBYJ020129480.1:0-10123 GCA_025403565.2 Palythoa heliodiscus | reverse complement strand
CCTCCTCATCCCCCCTCTCCCTCCATCATATTCTTTCCCGCGCGTCCGGGAATTTGAAAATTGCCTAGTGGAACATTGGTACTAAGGTATTTTCTAGTTTGTACCAAGAGGAAATGAGTTTTTCTTGAATACGATGTTTTTTCGTTAAGAAAGGCTTAATTTTAGAACACATTCATTTAATTGTTGCTCCCGTGGCTTTGAAAACAAAAATTTGTGAGCTGAAAAACTTATACACACTTTACACACATCCCCACTCACTTCCCTCCTCTTGAGTTTTTGAGGGTCCACGTACCTCAGCAGAGTATTTATTGGCAGGGACTGGTACTGGATTCACAGTTTCTAACTTTCCGGCGATTACGAGTCAAGGAGAGTTAAAATCCTTCATTTCTTTTGCAGTTACACCAAGTGAACACAGTTCGTTTCCAAACACATTTACCAGGGTTTCCGCGGGTCCCTAAAAAGTCCTAAAAAATCTTATTTTTGAGTTTCTATTTTCAAGGCCTTGAGAAGGTCTTAAATTTTCCGAAATTCATACTTGAGGCCTGGAAATTAAAGTGTTAAATCTTTGTTTTCATGGTCGAGTTTAAAGATTGTGTCAAAAAAATATCCACGCAAGCATCAGTTTTTTTTTTCAGGTTCTCGTTCAGCAATCAAACAAAACTACGAGTACCTCACGAACAGATCAACCATATTACGGGCAGAATTAACTCAATAACATTTTTAAAAACGTGTCTGATATAAAAACTTCTAAGAAGAAGTTTGAGAAAAAAGCAGGTCTTAACATTTACAAAGTTGGGTCTTAAAAAGCCTTGAATATTTTGAGTTGCTAGCGGCAGGAGCTCTGAAGTTACCAAGTTATACTGAAAAAGCTCATGTGGTCATAATTTGTAGCCCCTAGAAACAATTCGAGCCAGTTATCAAATATCACATTTTCCCGGTCATGCAATTACAAACGTTCTCTCCCCCCCCCTTTCCCCGTAATCGCTGATTACAACTAGCTCATTTATATTTGTTTTTCTTTCTATGTTGGAGCAGGGAGATTTTGTTCTGTCTAACCGAAATTTCCGTCCCATAGAATTTGAAAAATGTCGAACTACCCACACTGATGCTCCGCCTCCCTAGGCTCTCCACCCTAATATCACAATATTTTTTAAAAAAGGTTGGAGTAAATGTCAACAAGATCTATCAAACCACTTGAAAAGCATTTTCAGTTATCTTAATAACCGAGTGCGAGGTCTGTCCGGGAAAATGTTTGCCCGAGGTCTTTCACTATACAGACCGAGCGTAGCGAGCAAACGAGGTTATTAAGATATTTATCAGATGGCTTCAGTTTTAGGTCAGTAAACGAGAACAAACGCGCGTCCAATAACTTCCCGGTCGATCTTGGGGAAGTTATTGGACCGATTTGTGGCCAATCAGCGTGCTGGATTTGGTTATTGCCCCTGGAAATTTGACTTGCCATTTAATTAAGGTATAGCATTTAGGACTCGTTACTCAGTTTTTGACTGACCACGATATACTTTTTTGATGCAAAGTTGCAAGTTTCATTGTACACAGTTGTTACGTACTGCACGACTTTTATAAACTTTTTTGAAATCTGAAATCTGAAATCATAACTTACCGCGTGGCGTTGCATATTGGTTCTTAGTTTTTGAAAATATGGCACGACATCGAACATTTTTGCAGCAAACCTTGATACTTCAAAACTATGAGAGCGTTATACATCCTGAAAAGATAACTACACGCTCTTTTTAATAAGAACAAACTTTATAAGAACACCCAGACTGAGATTTGCCCAAAAATTAAGAACAAGCTAAGAGTAAGAACAATCGCCGGGCTGAAATTTTGATCAGACAAATTTAAGAATTTTATTTAATCCTTGTGCACAGATTAAGATATACATGTAAGTTCATAATAACACTTCTAACCGCTCTTTTCTTGTTTTTAAAAGCAGCCGAAAACGATAACAAAAACTTGAATGCTCATATATGCGTTGCATACATGTACGATACTGTACAATGTAACAGTTTTATGATTTGTTCCGGGCAACTAATCTATTGTTTGGAAATATAAGAACAATTTCAGAAGAATTTGAGGCTAAAATCGACAAAAAGTTAAGAACAGTCCAGCCTCAGCCGAAAGTTACTGGTTCTTATAAAACAAGCGTGTAGTTTCTTAAACACTATACCCCAAATATAAACGGAAGAGCAAGAATGTTACTCCTTTTGTTCCAGGAACACCAATTACCCAAGAAACCGCAAACATCTACTGAGTCAGGAAACGGTGAAAGTACTTCAAACCCGCAAAAACGTTTAAAATCGTCTCTTTGTTTGAACTCGAAATTTTTATAATTGTATTGAAATGATTTGAGTTCATTATGCATGAGATTTTAATATATTGCTATTTTTATGCACGAGAGTTCGTCGGCGAAATAAAGCGACAGTTAATTTTAGTCAGTGCTGTGGGAAAACTGTCTTAAGAACTCTTGAATTTACAAGCTTCTCAGTGCAATTTTCATAAAAAGTAGCACGCAGTACAATCTCCTAATAACATAATGAGCCGTTGCATGTTTAAATAATGCTAAATGTTAATCAATTAGTCGCCACGTTGTCAAAATCAATACAATCGTGTACTGATATTAGAGCCATGTTGATGTTTAATATGTCGGATGAGACGCCATTTTGACGGTAGGCAAAATGGGGCAAAATGGCTGAAATTAAGACTAAGAACCTTTGGTATGGAAATCCAATGTCAAATAACGTTAATAAAACTCTAGTTTTCAAAAAGTTATGAATTGGAAACTTTAGACAGCAAAATTCAAAGCCAAAATTTGAGGGATGTAGCTGTACAGCCACCAGAAAGCGTTCAGTCATGTTTTGAATTTTCTTTACCTGTAATTTACCGCAACAAAGATTACAGAGAAATATATGGAAATTAATAACATGGCGGACGCTTTGCCTCAAATTTTGGCATTAAATTCTTTGTTTAAAGTGTAAAGTTTCCAATTTGTAACTCTTTTAAAAGTAGAGTTTTAATAACGATATTTGACATTGAATTTTCATACAAATGCTCTTAATTTCAGCCATTTGCCTACCCGCCGAAATGGCGTCTGAAACCGTAATATATTTTAAAATAAGGCATATTGCTGTGCTCTGACTTGAACTTTTCTGAACTTTACACCATTATTAGGAACAGCTCAATCTTAACATGTGTATGTAATTTCAAAATACACACCACCATTTTTGCGCCTTACTGAATTTGCAACAAGTGAAGCTAGCTATCGTAGAAACTTATTTCTTGGCTTTGTTAAGCTCCTTTTGGTGTTTTTGGATGTCAAACAGACCGGCTACGCCCTCAGGGTAAGAAAAAAAGCTCATTGAATACTCATTGTTTCCGCCATGAAACACCCTCACGGATTACACTGCCGGCGTAACAATTCATAAACCAACCAGTGTCTGTTTTGAATTACGTTTGCAAGTTAAACTATATTAATTTGGGAAACACGTAAAAATCATAACACATTCAAAACTTGTTTGTTTGTTTGTTTGCTTGTTACAAAAACTAAATATTGACTGAGGGTTCAGAGCGCAATACTCCAATATTGAAGTTTTACCGGAAATGATATTAACAGAATTGAAACCACAAAGAAATAAAGATATTATCTATGTAGGTTAATCCTTTTTGTTCGATGAAGTAAATAATAGTTTTATGATGAATAAAATATCGATTAATATCTTTGCATGTTGGTAACTAGCTTTTTTTTAAAAAAAAAGCTAAACTGAACACTCTTTTGGCTTCGCTAACCGCCCTTCCCCTTCCAACGCATTGATGAAAAGGCAAACTTTGAAATTGAAAATCCCAGGTGTTTACGCTGTCGTAGAACAAGGAATTTAATAACCATCGAAAACCTTCAAAATGTTGGTCCAAGGTGCGAAAATAAAGAAAAAGAAACGGGGAATTTATCATTTGCTGCAGACACAAATGAAAAATCAGGCAAACAGACCGCTCCATCGTTATTGACCAAAAAACTATGGCCTTAACCTTAGATAAAGATGGTGCCGATTTAACTCCGACACTTTTAAAATTATTTAAAAAATAATTAAAGAATAAAAGATATAAAATAAAAAAATTTAAAAAACATTTTCTGTTTCTTTACTAAATCCTAAACAAAAATTTTAGACACAATTTTTAATTTTTTACTGAGTGCTCTCTTTTTGTTACTCTTAACTTTAAATGTTTTCTGAGTGGATAAAATTTTTTCTTGAGGTCAAATGACAATACTAAAGCTTCCTTGGCCGTTATCTGAACCGCCTCACCACGAGGTGATATCGCTCACATATTTTACGTGTGACGAAGACGACCCGAGCTTTTATAGTGACGTGTTAACACATTTGGAATCACTTTTGGGTCACAATGTGTCATCACGTGCTAGTGTTGTTGGTGTGAATGTGTAGTTTGTTAAGTTGTAGCAGAGAATGCAGTTTCTTCTTGACTAGTCCTCCGTGTATTTTTGTGTTGTATTAGATACAGTTGACCTATTGTTGGTCAGTTATCAGCCAATATCATTGATATCACCTTGCGTCACAGTCTCTGCCTCCCGCCCTCATTCCTGTCAGTTTATTATCTGTGATTTGAATAAGAAGGCCTTATCAGCCATGTGCTCCCTCATTTAGGAAGATGAATGGCGCGCAGATGACTAGCTGGGCTTAGATCGTCTTCAGAAAAAGATTTGCATGTTCCACACCACAGCACTGTAACAGTTGACTGCCAGCAATGAATTCCTTCTCCATTCTGTGGCTAGCGTTTGTAATTGGCAGTACCGCAGCAGACCGAGTGATCAAACCGCTTCCGAATATCGTTGCGATTGTGGGAAAGCCGTTTGCCCACTTGCTATCGAAGATCACTGGTACAGATGTCCAGTACAAGGTAACGGGTCTTTGCTTGTCTGAAGACTTAAATGTTAGCAGTACAGTAAATTATGTGTTAGGCTTTTGAAATTGAAAGCCTGAATCAAACTACCTCTAACTTAGTGAATTTAGTCTTTATGCTTCGCTTGTCAAATTTTATAATCTGTAACTGTGTGCAGATGCTCAGTCGGCGAAGAAACCTCTCATCAGAGTCTAGTTTCTCGTGACTCGACTACGTTCGTACATTGGCGTGCTCAATCTTTCATTACTGATATACTATCAAATCAATTGCAATATTAAAAGAGGACAGATGACTTTTTGACAAGGACTTTGTTGTTCTTGCCCGAAATAATAACGTTTTCTCACTTCCTCTCCGATATTGTGTTTTCTCCCATCATGCGTGTCTGACACGTGTTTACTCGTACATGCGTGACACGAATAGAATACATGTGTAATGTAGGTATAACCGCATAATAACACGCCATTTGGACCATCCTTCCGTTCACAGCGGGTCAAAGTTTTACTTACAAATATCAGCGCAACGGTTCTTCCAAGGCGCTTTGAACAATGATTACCAAGAAGAACTTAAACTGGAAAAAGACTGACATAACTTAAATTTAAAATAGTCTTTCTATTTTCCTGAAAATAGCTGAAAACAATACCGATGGGTTTGTTTATTATTTATGTCGACTAAGGATTTGATTGTTTGATAAAGATTTGTGAAATGGCCAAAGTTGTACATTTGAATGCCTTAAATTGTTTGGGAAATAAAACACTGCTTCCATTTGGTAACCTAAATCGCTTATTATGTCAAAAAAACATTGTCGAAAATTCCAGACGGGCCGTCTTAGGTAAACTTTTGTGATCAAAAAGTCAGAGAAGTTTGTTATTGTTATGCGAGAAAATGTTCTATTTCAAATAGCGAGTGCAGCCAGACAAAATAGCTTTTAATCTTATCTTATATGTCACGTTGTCAGTTCCAAATATCAAAGTAAGATAGGTGGAATTTTTTTTTAATAGATATTAGACTTGGTGTTGGATGCTTGACTGAATACCTCGTACTAGGGGTGACACATTTCGCCCAAAGTCATGTAAATCAAGCAAAAAACAAAAACTTTCAGATTGTGAGTTTAACTTTTAGAAACTGGTTTGAGGAGGACCCTAGAGGTCGAAAGGTTTTTGAGTTTGCTAATTTTCTGATGTAAATGCGAACATGAACGCTCCAAACTTGTTCAATGAGAGGTGTGACCCACTTTTACCCAAGTGCACGAGAGGGAGGACTTATATCATGTTCTTAGTCCCGTTATTTTAACCCATTTTATCCCGCTAAAAGCGATCTCACATAAACCAAGAATGTCTCAACATTTGAACAAGTCGTTGAAATCCTATAAAGTGACTATTCATTTTGTTTGTCCTCGAGAGTAGAAATGTTTAGCGTTATTCAAACTTTAAACCAGTTGATATAACCCTATAAAGTGACTTTTCATTTTGTTTGTCTTGAAGGGTAGAAATGATTGATGTTATTCATTCTAACTTAATTTGGAACCAGTTAATGAAACCCTATAAAGTGACCATTCATTTTGTTTGTCTTGAAGGCTAGAAATGTTTGGTGTTATTCATTCTAACTTTTGAACCAGTTCATGAAACCCTATAAAGTGACCATTCATTTTAATTTGTTTGTCTTGAAGGCTAGAAATGTTTGGTGTTATTCATTCTAACTTTTGAACCAGTTAATGAAACCCTATAAAGTGACCATTCATTTTGTCTGGTAGTTTTTAAGAAATTTTGCATCTTTGAATTTTAAAAACTCAACAGGAAATGGGTTAATGGTTTTGATTGCGGTTTCTGTACTGGTTTTACTGAAAGAATCAAGAAAATTGTAACGTTTGGTTATCGTCTTACAACGCGCGGGCTACCAATCTTTTTTTAATATTTAACGTTTGTAAGAACCTTAGATATCAGAATCAAATGGCACTTTTTCCCTTCTGGCAATTGAACGATACTAAATCAAGTATTCATGTGGGCGCATTCATGTATAGCACAAAACAAAGCTGATATAATTCCTGCAAAAGTTTAAAAGCATAAGAAAACGATTGTGTTAACCGTGCTTCAACACCGATTAGACTTTCAGTCGTCATTATCTTCAACGTGATCACTGAAAATTTCTGAGATACCTTAAATGTCTTAAACTTTTTGCCTTTTTCTCGATATATAAGACAAGTTCATACCGTCTGCTGGTAGCATATCAACGAGGGTACTAAATGCTGTGATTTTTTTTATCTTCATTTGTTATATTCAGCATGATACGGTATCGTGTATTTAGCAAAATAGCAAACCTCAGTATAGCAAAGATATGCAATCTTGGCATTGAGTAGTCCAAGTGTTTCTGCTCAAACGGGCAAGCCTTTCTGGTGTCCGTCGAAAATGAATAGGGGAAGTTCTGTAAACCGTAACTACCCGTGCAGTTTTGTATTTCAGTAGTGAGCTTCACTCTTTCAATGGTACATAGGGCCTTAAAGTTAAAGAATTTACACCAACGTTTGTATTTAGTTTTTAAATTACCACAGAACATTTTACCTGAGTGAACATTTGACAAGTGAAAGAAAATTTCCAACTGCTGATTAAGTAACATTTATTTTGACGTGCACTTAAAGAAAGCTGCGATAAATTCGTGATGACAGCGTTCGAAATGCAACATCATACCTGGGTCCTGCTAACTGCGAGTCTCGACTGATGATATCATTAGAAACGATAAAATTGTAGAAACGCTTGCAAATAATATATATTTAGCAAAAGCGGTATTTTAAAATTCTTTAGACGCAATTCAGAAATTTATCATTTGTATACTGTAAATAGACCAAACACCCACACCGGATGTTTTGCCCATTTCCTTGCTTTTTTGTTATGAGTCATTACAGACTGTTTATTTGATACGAATGTCCCGGTCATTTCGTCTTAAACAGGAACCTTCATTTTCCGGATAAAATGAAATTGTAAACATGGCGTTGAAGACGTGAAAAAAGTTCTAAACAACACGAGTTATCAAAAGAATGCCATTTCCGTAATGCGGTGTTTGTTATAATCAAGTTTGGTGAATGGCTCCTGTGGGAGTTAATGCTTTGTGGTTGCCTGAAGTTGTTGAGAGACTGACAAAAAACATACTTGAACTGATACTTCCGTTTATGACAGGGAAGATTAGCTGATACAAGAACCAGCTGGTAATTGAACGGCACTGTCTTTAATACTTTGCCTTTGGACAACTAAGCTACATGTACAGTATGAACAAGTATGTGGCTGACAGTTTTGAGTTTACATATATTCATGGACACCTACATCTATTGTTTTACCAGCCATTTGTAATGTGCACTAAACGTCAAAACTTTTATTTAGGACGAAGCCGTAAGAACCGTACGCTTTTCAGTCAGCTACCACAAACTAATATTTGATACTCTCATTGAACATTGTTGCTATACTTGTTTGTTTTCGAGAAAATGACAACAGTGTAAACGGATTTTGCGTGTAAATCTCTTCCATATTATTACTGGAATTGAACCATACACCAAACTGATCTTGGATCATTTATGTGTTGAATGTGCAATGGAAGAATAAATTACAGGGCGTTCAGTGCAATCTTGTCGCAATGCATTCTGGTTACAAGGGAACAAACCCGATGAAATCGAGATTTGTTTAGATTTTCTGTAGATCCTGATTATGAATTGCTGCTCGCCCGCTTCGCTCACTCCGCAGCAACGAACGTTGAAAACATTTCATACAGTTTAGTGTTAAATCAATCTCCGTCTCCAAGAATCTGAACTGGGATGGCAGAGCGTCACTGAATGCCCGACTATCAAACTCTGAGCACGTTCATAAGGCAATAAAACAGTGTCGTGCATGTTTCTGTCAAGTTTAAGAAACACGCTATGACGTTAGACAACACAAAGGAAGAGTTGAGAGAAAACGAGGCGAAGCCGAGAAGCCGCTTTCTGAGTGTTCTACGTCATAGCGTGTTTCTAAAATTCGCTTTCGCTTCAGTTGCATGATGTCTTTCATGATTTCTATCGAGATTTACTAAATAGATTCAAGCTAGTCAGAGCGCACATTTTATCGTATCTATTTTGAAAACAACGCTGAAAAACGCACTTTAAAAAACATTGCTTCCCCGACTATTAAACGTCACTAAACGCTCGTGACCTTGAAGAATGCTTCAACTAGTAAATAGAATTGAGTTTAGCGTGAAAGATTTCCAAAGAAAATCACTTATCTACGCACTTGAAAACTATTTCACCTTTGAAAAACGTCGAAAAATGTTAAGCAAAATTACCACGTTACGCATTCTGCTAGGTACTTTCTAGGCTTAAGCTTACTCCTCAGAATAAAAAAGTGAAAGAATTCCCCGCGCGTTAACAACATTCAGGGTATGAAATTGCCTTTTTTCGAGTGGAAAGTGGTAACCATTAAGCTAAAAACTTTACAATATTTCTTCACTGTATCTTTTCACAAGATGGACTCTTTAAGACTATGAAGATATTTCCATATAATTTATGCTCAAGATTTTAGTCGGCCAAGGTACTTGACTGTCTCGCTGATTGTAACATTAACACCTCAGCTTCGAGCTGGGAGTGCGGCCGACTTACGGTTATATGTTTGTTCAAACCAATTATTTCTATCAATATCTGCGCTTTGATTACTTTCTACGCTCTAGACATCTTAAGCAATCCACAAGCTTTAAAGTAAAGTGTAATAAATCATTGAAGTCACCAAAGTGGCAACGAATTTTCAGGATTTAGGCGCCAAAGTGAGTATTTTAGTCGCATTGGTGCTTTTTTTAGGCAAAATATTTCAGTAAAGTTGCGTAATGTTTAAATGTATATTCTCAAACTGAAAGGTTTTTAAAATGCTAACTTCTTGAATTTCCAGCCTATGGTGTTTCATTTTGTTGTTCGCATTTTAAACACAAAGTAAGTTTAGAGTTCAAGCAGGGTTTCCGTGCGTCCATAATAAGCCTCAATTACAAACGTTTTATTTGAAGGTTTGCATTTAGTATATCCTCGACATCAGCTGGTGGAATCATGTCATAAACGAGTCCTTGTATGACGTGCTACCAAGAGTTTCTGACAAAGTCGCCTGGAGGCGCCTTGGGCTTGCAGGCCACTGGTATAAACAAGCTGAAACATCGCAGGAAAACTTGTTCTCTGGGAACCCCGCCACGGGCACAG